>JASTWR010001504.1:0-41882 GCA_030770355.1 Harpagoxenus sublaevis | reverse complement strand
ATTTGTTTTTATATTATTACCTTTTATGTAAATTAATTATTTAACAGATAAGATTATTATACATTAATTGATTTGCTAATACAAATTGACATAAGTTATTGAGAATAAACTAATATAAAATATAAATTAGGAGTCCTAAATCTATGTGGAATACATGACGGCTAGTGTTTAGTATATGTTAAAATATATAAAAATTTTTAAATTAGATTTTACATAATTTAGTGCAAACTTAAATGACCATCTACACTAAGTTCTGAGTTTAGTTTACTTTTTGCAGTACTATGGAACTCTATAGTGTGTTATTAAAATATTAAATACATAATTTAATTAAATACGACTTTAAAAATTTGGTTTTCGAAGAATTATTAATAGGGAATAAGATTTTTCTTATTTTACTGAATTTTTTATAACGTCTTTTTTTATATTTGTTGCAACAAATGATATTAATTACATTTTATTTTAATCATTGAAGATGACAGTCAAGTAGGTACATCGAGATCTGATGGACAAGATGTGGCTTCCAAAACAAAATCAAATACATTGTTCAATAAAACCGACAGTAATACTGATGCAAACATAGCAAAGAGAAAACCAGTACAAGAAGAATTATTTAATTATAAAGGAGAAAACGGTGTACTTGTAAAACGTTCAAAAAGAACACAACAAACGAAAAGAACGAAACAATTAAACAAAAAGACGAAATAACTGTTAACCACCGACAAAGGTAACGTATAATTTTAATGTTTTATTTACAAATTTCAAATACTTTAAATCTAGTGAAATTACGTAGCATGCATTATTGAGTTTTTTTAAATCACTTTTTTTCATTATTACTAGTACATAGTCATTGTAAAGAAAAACTCGGATATCCGAGCACGCCAAATGTTTTTAAATCTCACAATTTCAGTTTTTGTATTTATAATTAAATTTAGTCTTTGTATATGTAATTAAAAAGTGTTATTTTATAAATAATAGTAATAATAATTTGTGAAAAGGTTGAAGTTTTTATATTCTTCATTTAATTATATGTTAAAGAAGTATAAATTTTCTCAAGCTATTGCAGAAAGGATAGGCCACGTATTATACAAGTTTCCTATCTGCATGTCTTAAAGAGTTTGAAGATACATATAAAAAATTGGGAAACTTCTATTTCTTTTGTATAAACTGATTCTACACATCATTTGGTATGTAAATATGTGAGTATAATAATTGAGAAGTGAGTACTTTTCTCAGAATATTTCATATATTTCTATTTTTTTCATTTCTTTCACTTTATGTAAAACTTTTTGTAGAGTGTATACATTTATGCACAAAATTTATTTATTTTAATTTAATGCTCAGTGTTTTAAAATAAAATGCGAATTAAATTGTATATACATATAATTAAAAAGAGTAATTTTCTAAGTATTAGAGATATTACTTTTTGAAAAAGTCGGTTTATATTTTCTTGATTCAACTATTACCGTTATTTTTGTAGAAAAGATACTCATAAATTCAAACAACAAGATATTATCCACATCCTTTTACTTGATATTAACCATTGCCTTTTACTTGATATAAATTATTAATTCCTACTTATATGCTTCTTAATTCATCTTTGTTTACGCTTATATACTATTAAATAATAGACAATTTTCCATTTTCAGTTGATGTAATTTTCTGATCACTTTACTCTTTTCAGAATATTTTGTATATTTCTCATAAAAAGAATATATTTAATTCTGACAACAATTGGCCAATCAGTACAAAAAAAACTTCACAACGTTTCAACCCAGGGTTCGGGTCCTTATCAAGTGATCTGATGGAGAAAAGAGAGCCATCGCTAACACATTCTCAATCTACCGCAAATGAGATTTTGACCGAAACATCATACATGAAGAGGAAGGAGAATGTCCAACGATGGCACCAATTCATAATTGCGTAACACACGAGCAAAACTTGCAGTATTAAATTAATAAGATTGACAATTTATCAAAGCACAAAACGAATCATGTTCACGCGATGGACAGTAGGACATTCTCCTTCCTCTTCATGTATGATGTTTCGGTCAAAATCTCATTTGCGGTAGATTGAGAATGTGTTAGCGATGGCTCTCTTTTCTCCATCAGATCACTTGATAAGGACCCGAACCCTGGGTTGAAACGTTGTGAAGTTTTTTTTTGTACTGATTGGCCAATTGTTGTCAGAATTAAATATATTCTTTTTATGTTAATTATTATTGGCGGAACAAACATTTACTTTTTGTATATTTCTGTTTTTTTTTTATTTCTTCCACTTTATGTAAAATTTTATGTAAAAAATGCATTTATACACAAAGTTTGTACATTTCAATTTAATACTCAATGCATCAAAATAAAATGTGAAATATCTTGTATCAAACGTAATCACTCCTTAATTATACTCTCACATATTTATATACTAAATAACGTGTAGAAACAGTTTACACAATGAAAAATATAAGTTTCCAAATTTTTTATATTAGTATTTTCAAATTTTTTAAGACATGCAGATAGGAAATTTGCAAAATACATGGCCCATCTTTTTTTGCAATAACTTGAGACAATTATACTTTTTTAATTTGTGCAGAGCAGGTCAAAGGTGCTACTTACACCATAACTTTTCTTTTTTTCCTCTGTAATATATTTTATAGAATATTGTGTTAATAAAGAACACGAATACCTTCGTGGTCGACTATATGGTTCTATAGTTCCACATGGTTCATTTTTATAGATATCTACATTTTTCAATGTTTTACATTTCGATTTTCAAATTTCACTTCTCTTTTAAATCCATTATACTATTGCATTAGAAAAATTTTTGTATACTATTTATCGCATTATTTCTTATTAATAGAAAACCCTTACAATGAACACGGAAACATGCCTGAGCGGAGTATTGATATGACAAAGTTACCAAAATTAATTTTACCTAGAATTGATCGACAGCTGCAGACAAATGGACGGCAAGCATTACAAAAGCTGGATAATTTAAACTATCAAGTTTAATAGCAACCCTCTTGTATTTTTGTACCCTGTGGTCATTTTGCCTGTTGCATTCAATGCAACGTTTAGAACGTTATCGATGTCCGGTATGCGATACTATACTTATGAAAAGCGTCTTAGAGTTAGAAAACCGTAAAAAGCTGTCTGTTTCAAGCAATTTTTCGTTGTAAAGGCAGGCTGCAATCTGAAAATTTTTAGCATAAGAAAGCATTTTTGTATATTGGTATTGTTTGTATTGATATTCATATTTTTGCAATTATACTTATATAATTCAGTTTCGTCCGTCTTTATAAGCACAGTTATGTATTGTGGCGGTGTCTACATGAGTTAAACTTACGTATATGTAATTATTCTTGTCAAATAGTGACTACAGAAAACGACAGCTAATGATATAAATGTGAATTTGTTTTTAGTGCGAGAAATATGCAGAATTTTTGTTTCAAATTATTTCTATTTTGCTGTAAATTAGTTCAGAGCGGAAGACATTTTTTTCATCTTCTCTTATTTTGTTTTTATGTCGATAAAGCGCCTTTTGAAATGTATATGAAGATTATAGTTCCTAAAGTTATTTATGCGTAATATATATGTACTTTATTGTAATTAAATATGTAGATTTTACCTTGTGTGCAAGAGATATATGACCAAAGATATATTTCATAGTCTTTCTCTATATACATATATATGTATATATATACGTATAATGCACTGCCATGTAATATTATTTTTATAACGTTTTGCCATATAGATTTAAGATGATACGCACATTTTATAAAAGTATTTAATAAAGATATAAATTTGTAAAGCAACAAACAAAAAACGTGTTTCAATAAGAAAACATTATCATAATTTTACAATTATTATAGACTACATTTACACAGCGGCTTATAATCCAGTTTAACATCTATCGTACATCATCCGATCGAAAGTTCTTCTTTTTTTGATCATAATGATTATTTCAATACGAGTCTAGTTTATATTCAAAACATTTGAATCAATCTCTTTTAATACACATATACTAGAAATTAGAGGAATCATGACACCTCAGACATGAGAGCTCGATGCAGAAGATACACATATACTAGAAATTGGAGGGATCACGACACCTCAGATATGAGGGCTCGATGCAGAAGAAGATCAAAAAAGGGTATCCATATTTAAATAATCGTTACGATTAAAAAAAAGACAATTTTGGATTGAATAGTATACGGTAATTATTAAATCGGATTATTAGCCGCCGTGTATACGACACTTTGTATTTCTATTGTATTTATTAGTGTTTTATTACGAGAATAAACTTTTAATTCTACATCATATATTGTATATTTAGTACACAATGTTGCTTTTTGTAGATTCTTGTTTTGATTGCTTGTAATGGACAATAAATGACATTGTACAAACACGCTTTGAAAGTAAAGGATTAATTCCCCCAAAAGTCAGAAAGATAAAAGATGATCGTTGATGTTTTCACAACATTTCACAGGATTCTAATAGCGGAGAAAATTACAATCAACTCTCGCTTAAAAGAATCTCGTGTTTTGTTAATGAATTCTTTTCTAGTGCTCGATAGGAGGCCTGCTGTGCAAATTACTATAGATGCGTCAGATATGCGGCTCTCAGTTCTGTTATATCTGAAATAGGCGTTTGAAAATGTTATTAAATAGTATAATATATTAGAGGTTCATATACAGAATAACTTTATTAGAAATTTCGTCAAATCTCATGAGCATATATATATTACAGTATACGTACGTATAGTTTATTAAATAGGAAGTTACCTGAAGGAGACACAGCAATTTGCATTGTAAATGACTTCTTTCACAGCACTGATGGAGATATTGCCCAAAACACCATAATATGCTATCGATAACAAAGATATGGAAATCTGATTCATCACTGAAAATAAGAAATCTGTTCTTGGAATATTGCTAGGAATGTCATTTTAAACTGCATTTTTGTCTTATTACGAAATATATAAATACACTACAATACTTACTAAGATTGTAATGTTTTGAAAAGAAGCTCAAAGAAGCATATTTCTGAAATAAAAATAAATTACGAGAGGTTAGGATGTAAAAAGTAGAAATATTCTTAGTACACTTTTTTCTTTCCACGAAGTTGCTGCGCTCCAAAGTGTTATAATCATAAGCGACCACAGCAAATTCGTCAGCAAGAGATCGTAGTTGTAACAACTTGGAGCGTAATAACTAATTTATTGGAAAATCTAATTATTTTGTAGACGAACATGTTTGTGCGTTTTATTGGTACGTTGCTATCCGTCAATAATTAATAATTACATTACATTATTATTTATTTTTGCCTTGCACACCATTGCCATTTCTTAGATATATATACGCTTGATCGAACTGTGTGCGAAAGAACTGTGCGCGAAAGAACTGTGCGTGATTGAACGGTGCGCGAAAGAACTGTGCGCGAAAGAACGGTGCGCGAAAGAACGGTGCGCGATTGAACGGTGCGCGATTGAACGGTGCGCGAAAGAACTGTGCGCGATTGAACGGTGCGCGAAAGAACTATGCGCGATTGAACGGTGCGCGAAAGAACGGTGCGCGATTAAACGGTGCGCGAAAGAACTGTGCGCGATTGAACGGTGCGCTAAAGAACAGTGCGCGATTGAACGGTGCGCGAAAGAACTGTGCGCGATTGAACGGTGCGCAAAAGAACGGTGCGCGAAAGAACTGTGCGCGAAAGAACTGTGCGCGAAAGAACTGTGCGCGATTGAACGGTGCGCGATTGAACGGTGCGCGATTGAACGGTGCGCGATTGAACGGTGCGCGATTGAACGGTGCGCGATTAAACGGTGCGCGAAAGAACTGTGCGCGATTGAACGGTGCGCGAAAGAAGTGTGCGCGATTGAACGGTGCGCGAAAGAACTGTGCGCGAAAGAACTGTGTCCACTGTAACAAACGTTTATTTACAAAATAAAGTTAATAATATATTTCAAAAAATTCCAAATTATATAATAAAAATATATGTTGTGTCTAAAAGTAACGGTGTCCAATTGAACGGTGCGCAAATGAACTGTGTCCAAACAAACTGTGCGCAATTGAAACGTGTCCAATCGAACGGTGCGCAACTTTATGTGTCTAATAGCGCGGTGTGCAATTGCAACGTGTCCAATTGTACTGTGCGCAAGTGAAGGCTTCTCATCACGCCAGGGAGACCCTCCTCCGGGAGTGGAGCGAGTGGCTCACAAACCCGCAGTTGAGCGGGAGGAGGGTCCGAGAGGCCGTTCAGCCATATTTGAGGGAATGGGTCGAAGACCGCAGGGGACGCGGACTGACGTTCCATGCGACGCAGGTGCTCACCGGGCATGGTTGCTTTGGTGAGTACCTGTGTCGTATAGGAAAAGAGCGCACCACGCGCTGCCATCACTGCCCGGGGGAGGCAGACACGGCGCAGCATACGCTGGAACATTGCCCAGCATGGGAGGAGCAGCGCCGTGTCCTCCGGGCGGTTATTGGGAAGGACCTCTCCCTCGCGGCTGTCGTTGCGGCGGCGGTCGGGCCCGGGGGGGAGGAAAAGTGGAAAGCCTTTACCTCCTTCTGCGGCAATGTAGTGTCGCGGAAAGAGGCGGCGGAGCGGATTAGGAGGGGGGAAGTTGCCCCCCTTCTTCTTCAGAGGAGGACAACGGGGTGGGGGTGACGGTGAACAGCCGCCGCAGCCCGCGCGGGCGGGGAATCCCGCGTGCCAAATGCATCGCCCCCCTACAGGAGGGTGGGCGGGACTGGATGGTGTCCCCAGTCCAGCCACATCTGCGAGAGAGCATAGCCCGCATAAGGGCTGGGCGGGGAGGGATCAAGTGTTCTCTCTTCGCCGGGCATTTGCCTTCTTGAAGGCATGGCGCAGGGGGGAACCCGGAAGAATCAGTGCGTTTCCCGGGTTCTCCCCCCCCCCATCAGAGACTGCGCCGGGACGGACACCCGCTGGAGTTTTAGTGGGTAGGCCATACATGTGGTATCGTTGTCGATGCACATGTCATGGAATGCCACACTCCCCTCGTTAGTTCCTCTCCCCGGAGGCGAGGGGGTCTTTCCCGAAAGGGGCTACTGGGTAAACCTAGGCTTTGTCTCAGGGATCCCAGTAGGTGAAGATTTCTCCAGCGTCACAAAAAGAAGACCCGGTTCTCGGCAGGGTGGTTGATACCCTATTCCCTGCCGACCAGGGTGGTGCCGTCCTCTTCCCCGAGGTAGACGTTCCGGGGTGGAGCGACGAGCTGGGGGTGTCCGAGGAGGAGCTGGAGAGAGCTCTCCGCAGGGTCAGGAGAGGTAAAGCTCCTAGCCCTGACGGGGTCCCGGGCCAAGCGTGGACCTTGGCCGCGGGGGGACTGAGCGGTTGGCTGACTCGCATTTTCAGCGAGTGCCTCAGGGCCGGTCGGTTCCCCACCTGTTGGAAAGAGGCCAGTCTGGTCCTTCTGCCGGAGGTGGGCAAGCCCGCGGACGCCCCGTCCGCGTACAGGTCGATATGCCTGCTCGACGAGGTTGGCAAAATCTTCGAGAGGGTTATCGCCGAGCGCCTTGTCGAGCACCTGTCCCGGTACGAGGGTGGGGGCCTCTCCGATGAACAGCATGGATTCCGTGCGGGAAGATCGACGGTCGACGCAATTCTCCGCGTCGTTTCCCGCACGGAGGCAGTCACGAGTGAGGGGGGGGTCGCATTGGGCATGTCTTTTGACGTGTCTAATGCATTTAATTCCCTCCCCTGGACTGCGATCGGAGAGGCCCTAGTGAGGTTCGGCGTTCCCGCTTACCTAATGGCGGTGATCGCTGATTACTTCCGGGGCAGGGGCCTGTCTTACATCGACCAGGACGGGGTGTCGAGGATCAGGTTGGTCGAACGAGGTGTCGCGCAGGGGTCCGTTCTTGGGCCCCTGTTGTGGAACATTGGATACGACCTGGTCCTGCGGGCTATTCTCCCCGCCGGATGTTGGTTGTCCGAGTATGCGGACGATGTGTACCTGGGCATCGGCGGGGGGACGTGTGATTTGTCCTCCTTGTCAGAGGAGGAGGAGGACGGGGCACAGGCATGGCAGGAGGTGGCCAGACTGGCCAACGTGGCGGCGGCCACTGTGGTGCGAAAAATCAGGGAGTTGGGCCTCGAGGTGGCCCCGCAGAAGACTCAAGTCACGTGGTTCTTCAACCGCGGGGCCTGCCGCCAGCAGTGAGGCCCAACATATATGTGGAGGGAGTCCGCGTCCCGGCCGCCCCCCAATTGAAATACTTGGGGATGTGGCTACACGAGTCCGGCAGCTTCGGCGAGCACATCGCCCGCACGGTGCCAAAGGCCAAAGCCATGGCTAATGGCTTGGCCAGGTTGCTGCCCAATCTGGACGGCGCCGGCGGGCGTGTGCGTCGCCTCTACGCGTCGGTCGTCCACTCAGTGCTCCTGTACGGAGCGCCTGTCTGGGCAGAAGAGGTGTCGCAGCGCGACAGCCTGGGCAGGCAGTTGAGGGCCGCTCAGCGCATAATTGCGAACAGGGCGCCCAGGGCGTACCGGACGGTGTCGCACGTGGGGGCGACGGTCCTCGCCGGCATCCCCCCGATCGATCTCGCAACGTCCCAGTTGAGGACGTACAGGAGGGTAAGGGAGATCGAAGCGGGGGGCGGCATAGTTGTGCCTAGGGCGAGGGATTTGTTGAAGCGCCGGGCCAAAGAGGCCCTCCTCCGGGAATGGAGCGAGATGCTCACTCGCCCCGCTCTTTCAGGGAGGAGGGTCCGCGAGGCCATCCAGCCATTCCTGCGGGAGTAGCTGGAGTTCAGAAGAAGACGCCGGACTTACGTTCCATGCGGCGCAGGTTTTCTCGGGACACGGCTGTTTCGGGGAATACCTGTGCCGCATTGGAAAGGAGTGCACCGCAGGCTGCCACCACTGCCAGGAGGAGGCTGACACGGCGCAGCATACGCTGGAGTATTGTCCAGCATGGGAGGGGCTGCGCCGTATCCTCCGGGCAGTGATAGGAGGGGACCTCTCCCTGCCGGCCATCGTAGAGGCGGTGGTCGGACCACAGGGAGAGGCGAAATGGACGGCTTTCGTTTCCTTCTGCGGCAATGTAATGTCGCGGAAGGAGGCGGCCGAAAGGATCAGAAGGGGGAAGTGGACCCCCCTTCTGACAGCGACGATGACGGCGGTGGTGGTGGCGGGCGGCCGCCGCCGCCGCCGCGACGACAACAAGGGCGGCGGAGCGATCAGCGTCGCCGCCCAACACGTGCGGATGCCTCCCGTGCCACGGCCCGGAACAGGGCGGGGAGCGCGACGGGCCTGAGGAGGCCGTCGCCGCCATTGAAGCGGCGGCGCGCGTTGCGCCGTCGCGCGGGCGGCGGCGGCAGTAGCGAAAAGGACGGGCCGCGACTGCCGCCTAAGCGGCGCTGCGGCCCGCGAATCCTGTCCTCCTCCTCCTCTGACGAGGAGGACGGATGACGTTAGGGAGGGGGGCGGATATATCCATCCGCTCTCTCTCCCTGTGGTCGGTCTCCGCTTCCCCCCTTTTTTTAATGATGGGGGCGGATCTCGGAACAGGAGAATGGTTCCCTCTCCCCGCTTGGGAGGGGGAACGGCTGGGGGTGCGGGCGCGCGGGCGGGGGCTCCTGCGCGTCCGCAGTAAGATACCACCAGCGTGAAGGGTGGCGGGTCAAAGACGGGATCCCCCTGATCTGTCACAACGGCTGCAGTAGCCTAGTTAGGCCAAGGGGGATCAATTCCCCCCCCCCCCAGGATAGGTGCCCAATCCTGGGCGTGGCGCGGAGGGAGTCCCAGACGAATCATGGCGTTTCTTGGGGCCCCCTCATATCAAACGCGCCGAGACGGATTCCCGCAGGGTTTTAGCCGGTAGGCTATGCATGCAGGATCGATAGCAATGTGCTTTGCATAGAATCCGGCACTCCCCTCGCCTCTCCCGGAGTCTTCCCCCTCCTCTTGTCACAGAGGGGGCTACTGGGTAAACCGGGCTTCGGCTTGGGATCCCAGTAGTGGAAAATTTCCCCGCGTCAAAAAAAAAAGACCCGGTCCAGTCACAAGGTCACAGGATATCGTCGAATGATTTCAGACACCCGTTATATCAATTTGTATAACAAAATATTTATTCATGTATTATCGAATAAATAGTTATTGGGATGCGGTTCACTATGATTTACAATCACTAACGGTGTCACAGTGTGGTCGCTTATTACAGTTCGCGTGTAGCGCGTTGAATCGTGTAAATTCGAAATAATCTTAAGTCCGACACTCCGCAACTCGGATATCACCGGTCGTGATGAGAACAGAATTTATACTCTCCCGAATGATCGTCCATGGCTTTGTAAATGGATATCGTCCTTCTCGATATTATATTCGCAATTACCGATCGCACTATTATCACTCATATCGCGAAATTAGTGTATTCGCTGTTACTCGGATTTCGCTCCGGCCGCGGGAGTCATCGGTCGTATCGAGAACGTTCGAACGTCGCTACGTATATCAAAACGTGTTACCGCGGCGCGCTCTCCCGATAGACTCTCCTCGGTCGCTCGCTCGCAACGGCGCACGTCCCCTCTTGGGCGCTACCCCCACTCCTGTTGCCTGTCACATCGGACCATCGGTGATCACGTGATCGTCGCGTGACGGTTACTATGCATGAAACAAACAATTGACAAACATACAGGAATGTTGTTTTGCTTCCTTGTTATTTCGCGCTCACCGGAGACCGTTCGCGAATACAATTCGCGAATATGACATATAATGCATTTTTCACGACTTCACCGATTTCACTGAAATACGGATGCATGGATGTTTCTTTAAGATCTAGGCTACGGACATCGCTCGCGCATGACATTTATGCTTAACGCTGTCCTCCATATACGTTTACATGCTATTTTCCTAGCGGAGGCGCGTGTGCGAAGATCTCGGCGCACAACCATCCGATTAACGCGGGATCGCTCTAATATCACTTATTAACATCTCGTGAGACGAGCTGTCATGACTAATTGCTGTTTAGACCTGTGTGCGAGGCTTTCGCCGCACAGATGACAGATCGATGCGGGATCGTGATATCTGTGTACAACGTGATCTCGGAAATGCATCGGCAAGGGTCGTCCCCGTAGATGACGGTGCGTCGTTTTCGCCGCACATTCGACGAATTATTACAACCTCGGAAATGCATCAGTATGGGTCTTGTCCCTGTAGATGGTGTGTGCGTCGATTTCGGCGCACGGAATTCGCAGGTCGACGGGACCTGGTGCGCTGCATTCGCGGGGGCTCAGTGAAGCGATCGCATACGATTGTCCCTGAAGAAGGTGTTCGTGCGGGGTGTCCGCCGCACCCAGGTCGGATCAGGGTGAAACTTGACATTTGGCCTATCTCGGACCTCGGTAGACCATTTCCGGTGGTCCCGTACCTGTACGATGCGTGTGCCGAGATTTCGCCGCACAGTGATAAAAAATCTAATCGAACGTCACGGATGCCTTAGTTGACATCCCGGAAACACATTCGTAATCTTGGTTTACTTGTATAATGTCTGTGCTACGTTTTTCCCGCACACACATCGGACTCGGTCGAAATGACGATTATCACGCTCACCGGTACTCAACTAACGCGTAGGTATCGTCCTCTGCGGGAGTTGAAGCTTGTGCAGTGATTTTGCTGCACACCCGTCAGACAACGACGAGGACACGTGAGGCGTGTTCCTCGTGACTCATAATGTCACCTTGGACAGTCACCTCCCGTAGATGACGCGTGTGCGAGACTCCTGGTGCATACTCGCTCGTCGCGGACGAAAATTATTTATTTGCGTGTCAAGAACGTTAACCAGTCGCGACATATCGACACTCTACGCGAAAACGCTGAGTGACGCGATTTCGGTGCACAACGTACTATCACCCATATAACACGCTCGGACGCGTGTAACTATGCACGCTGACGCGCGATAACGCTGAATCACGGGGTGGTCCCCGTTTATGTAAAAAAATAGTGAGTCGGTAGGGAGACTCTTTTAGCAAGGTTTCACCAATCAAATGCTGTCACGCAAATCAAAGAATAAATCGTATCGAAACGGTGGAAAAGGAAAAGTATATTTATTAATCAATGTATCGCCACCGTGGGCCTTTGACACAGAACAGAACGAAAATTCGAAAATAAAGAAAGAAAATAATTTCGGTCTCTACGATCTGGGCGACCATCCGTCGCTCAGATAGCTGCCGTGCACACACGCATATATATACAGGGTGTAACTAAAAGGTCTGGCCAAATTGTAATGACGGAGTCAGGACACCAAAACAACAAAAAAGTTCATATGCACATAGGTCCGATATGACCTTGTTTTCAAGTTACAGACCGCGTCAGCTTTGCATGAACCTCGCAAGCGCCGGCTCAAAAATGTCCAATTCTGCGGTTATGGACGTAATCTACAAAAGGTGTTCAATGTGTCCTTCATGTAATACGACACAGGCCTGGGTACGCCTTGCCATCGATTGTCGAACACGTTCAAATACACTAGGTGTGTTGCGGATTGTATCGCAGCACTCAACAACTCGTTGCTGAAGGATCTCCACGTTGTCGACTGGAGTCGAATATACAAGTGCCTTTAGGTGCCCCTACAAGTAGAAGTTAAGTGGATTTAGATCAGATGAACGCGGGGGCCACGCCTGATGTCCATCGCGACGAATCCATCGACCGGGGTAAGTGCGATCTGGTGTACACACCTGGTGTATTTGAACGTGTTCGACATTAGATATTAGATAGATAAAAGATGTCGTTGAAAATGTCATTTAACACTCATTTTAAAGCATTTGGTGCAAGCACAAATCATACAATCTAACACAAAACTTAAACAATAAAAATAATAAATCTTAAAAAACTACCATATAGATACGTACATGTCCAAAGATAGATAGTTTTTGCCCTCATATTATATTAAAAATATTAATGTACATTTGCTTTTTTAGAATAGCACATTATATTCCTTTGATAAAGACAAATAAGAGTCTCAATCCTATCGACCAACACATTTTATCTCAGTTCTCTATTTGCAAAAAATATCTTTTTGACAATACCAATCTTTTAGTCACAAACGCTGACAAAGGTCAAACCACAGTTATCATGGACAGACTCGACTATGTTACGCAGATGAAAACACTTCTTAATGATCCCTCCACCTATTGTAAATTAGATAAGGATCCGATTAGAAAAATCACTTCGAAACTTAATTGTTTGGTGAAATCGTGGTTAGATAATGAGATCATTGACTCGAGGGATTATAATGTTCTAAATTGTACGAATGGGAACCTACCGCGTTGCTACGGACTTCCGAAGATCCACAAAGAAGGTTATCCTCTGCGCATAATTGTTTCTGCTATCGGAAGCCCTTTATACAACATTGCCTCTTATTTACACAACATCCTTGATAAATCTATCGCGAAACCAAAATCTCATGTTAAAGACAGTTGGTCGTTCGTGAATGGTATCAAAGAATGCAACATTCCTCCGAACCACATCCTTGTTTCCCTCGATGTCGTTGCATTGTTCACGAACATACCCGTTGATCTTGTTTTGACCGGAATCGAAAAGAGATGGGCTTGCGATATCGAGGGAAACTCGGATGAAATCTTGAACAATTCCTTTTGCCATCAAGATGGTCCTAAATTCCACCAGCTTTGCTTTCAATGGAGACTTCTATGAGCAGATCTTCAGTAGCCCGATGGGTTCTCCCCTCTCCCCGATTCTGGCTGATATAGCAATGGACGACTTGGAAACTTTTTGCATTCAATCCTTTGACTTTCAGATCCATATATTTTATCGCTATGTTGATGACATTTTCATGTGTATACCGGAGTCTAGACTTAACGATGTTGTCTCTGCTTTTAATAATTATCATCCTCGTCTCAAGTTCACGTATGAACTGGAGAAGAATAATTGTTTGAATTTTTTGGACACGACTGTATACAGACATGACAATTTTTTATCTACTAACTGGTATCGTAAACCAACGTTCTCTGTCCGTTACATCAATTACTTCTCTAGTCATCCGCTGAAATATAAGATCAACACCATCATGAACTTGGTCGATCATGCTATTCTTTTGTACGACGAACGCTTTCACGAAGAAAACATCAACTTTGTGAAATCCGTGTTGTCGAATAACTGTTTCCCTGATGCTCTTGTGAACAAACACATACAAATGAGAATCGGTGTAATTAAAAAACGATTGACTTCTCATGATGGTTCAGTATCGATGACGAGGATAACAACGCCTGACTTAAAACATTATGTATCCATACCGTGCAGCCGCCCGCTCCGGAATGGCCGCGAAGTGCGCCACGAGGACATTGCATTGACCCTGGCGGGCGAAAAGCCCTCCGGGCAGACAATCGCTGGTAACACAGAAAGTAATTCTAAGCCCATAAGGCACGGCCAGTTGGCAGTTTTCGTAATATAGATTAGTTATAAGTTATAATTACCATTTGTAATACGACACATTGCGTGCGTGAACTGAAACATTGTAATAAATACAAAATTCAACGATTTGTAATAAATAATTCGTCTTTAGTGAAAGTCGTGTCTCAAGATTAATTTAACATACTTACCTTCTACTCACCTTGTCCCACGGCGGTGATACAACGTTGTCCATTGACTCCTTGGTGAAGCGAAACTCCGGGGAAGTTCATCTTCGGCGACGATCCATCCTGGGCAGGAACCTGAAAAAGAAGAAAATAAATTAGTATAGTTAATAATCGAGGCCAGCGGATATCCGACACGGAAAGCGCAGCGACGGTGATGGTCCACGGGGCATCCACCTACAACACAAAGCGAATGTTTAATAAACGTTAATAATTAATATATGCGAGCGGTAACTTGGTATGCGGTGACGCGAGGATCCAGGGGACCCGGCATCTGTGAGCAGCTACCTGGTATGCAGTGAAGCTAGGATCCGGGGAAGCGGCAGCGACGGTGATGATCCATCGGGGATACACACCTGCAACAGAGGGGAGAAATTACCCTAACTTATATTAGAGATCGTATCTCGAGCACACCTTCTCGGTAGTTATAGGTCAAACCGAGTGGCGACCGTGATTTTGGAAGTGATTACGCGACTCTCACACTCTCAAACGGCCGTGTCCGGCTACAACTTCACGTAACGTAAGTGGCGTTTCTGATTCCTACCGTGCAACATCGCATCTACCGAGGATCAACCTACCTACATTCGACGGGAGCTTCGAAAAATGGGAGAATTTCCGCGATCGTTTTAAGTCAATGGTTTATAACGAACCTAGTTTATCTAATGTTGAGCGTATGCATTATTTATGCTCGTGTGTAAAAGGGATGCAAGTACCGCGCTCGAACATCTCGCGATCACCAATAATAATTTCGACGTCGCGTGGAATATTCTCGTCTCTCGTTACGATAATAAACGTTGCATCATAACGATTCATTTACAAAGCCTATTAAATCTTCCGTCACTTACCGCAGAAACCTCCAAAGATCTTCGGAACTTTCGCGATCAAACTAACGCGTCAATTCAAGCTCTCAAAAATCTCGGTCGAGCTGTCGAACTTTGGGATGATTTGCTAGTTTTCCTTGTTGCTCAAAAGCTTGATAAATCGTCGCGAAAAGATTGGGAACTCAAGCTAGGGGACACCATGAATTACCCCCGTTATCGTGAATTAGATCAATTTCTCGAGTCGCGCATCCGCGCCTTAGAAGCGATCTTGCCATCGACAAAGGAGAAATCTGTGGAATCCTCGAAGAAAAAATCACTTGCGTCGCACTCTGCTTCCGCAGTTCCGTTTGCATGTGCTCTATGCAAAGAAAATCATTTGCTCTATCAATGCCCCGCGTTTTTAAACCAAATTCCATCCCAACGTTCCGACTTTATTAGAAAAAATAAGCGCTGTCTGAATTGTTTCAGTACCAAACATAATGTAAGAGAATGTACGAGTTCTCACGCGTGCCGACAATGTCAAAAGCGACATCATTCGTTGTTACATTTTGATAACATAGTCAAGCCGATCGAGACTAACTCAGTTTCTGTCTCAATTCCCTCCAGTACCGAAAAGAAAACCAATGAGATCGCAACGCATCTGATCTCAAAAACCGTAGCGCCAAACTCTAAAGTTTTACTCGCCACCGCACGCGTTCGCGTACACTCCAACTCCGGTCGCTACGTCACTGTCCGCGCATTACTCGATCAAGGATCTGTGTCAACATTGATGACCGGACTGCTTGCACAGTCCCTTCGATTGCCGAGAATTAAACGAGCAGTTTTCGTTACGGGTATCGGTGAAACCCAGTCAGTTGTGCGACACGCTGCTCAAATCACGATAACCCCTGCGTCTCGCGATGCACCTGCTTACTCGACTACCGCGTTAATCCTTCCGTCGCTAACAAAATATATTCCGAGTCGAATCGAAACGATGTGTCAATGGAAGCACATCGCCGGGCTCAACCTTGCCGATAGTGAACCCATGAGTCCCGATCCGATTGACGTCATCATAGGGGCCGACTTATTCGGCATGCTCGTGCTTGACGGTGTTCGAAAGGGTTCCGTCAACGAACCAACCGCGCAAAACACTACCCTCGGTTGGATCATCTCCGGTCCAATCGCACCACCTCCTACCTCTCCATCATCCGTATCCGTTTACCACGGTGATATTTACGAGGCTCTTGATTTCGACATCCGTCGATTTTGGGAAGTCGAGGAGATACCTCAGAAGGCACATCTCAGCCCTGAGGAACGCCAATGTGAGGAGCACTTCATAGCCACTCACTCCCGTACTCCGCAAGGACGTTATGTGGTTAGATTACCGTTTAAAACCGGACCGCCTATACCGTTAGGTGAGTCCCGCTCTATTGCCTTAGCGAAGTTCCATCAATTGAAACGCCGACTCCAGCGAGACCCCAATCTAGCCTCAGCCTACCGCGAATTTCTCGCTGAATATGAGCAACTTGGTCACATGATCGAAGTCTCACCCAATGAAGCTACCGCGCTACCACAATCGTATTACATCCCGCATCATGCCGTCTTACGAGAAGACAGTGCGACCTCTCGTTTGCGCGTAGTATTCAACGCTTCTTCCCCAACCACTAATGGCATGTCGCTAAACAGCCACATGTTAATAGGACGAAAACTCCAAAAGGATTTGCCTACCGTCATCATTCTGTTACGTCAGCCCCGGTATATTTATATCGCTGACATCGTAAAAATGTATCGCCAGATCTTGGTCGATGCACGAGACACCACCTACCAGCGCATCTTATGGCGACCGTCGCCAGACGAGCCTGTGAAGGAATATATCCTCTTGACGGTCACCTACGGCAGTGCTGCCGCTCCATACCTCGCCCTCCGCGTTTTAGAGCAACTCGCCACTGATCACGGAGCCGAGTTTCCATTAGCGATGCTCGTCTTACTCCGTCAAACCTATGTTGACGATGCTGCGTTCGGTGCCGATGATCCCGTTCTCGCGCGTCAAACCCGTGACCAATTAATCGCGCTCCTTGATAAAGGCGGCTTCCGCCTACAAAAATGGGCAAGCAATTCATCAGACCTTCTGTCCGACATCGATCCTTTCGATCATGGCTTAGCCACTCACAAAGTCCTTCAGGACGACGAGGAAATCAAAGTTTTAGGAATCACTTGGAATCCATCGCTCGACGTTTTCCAATTTCGTGTTTCCATACCTTCATCTCCGACCACCACAAAACGAATGGTCCTCTCAACTACCGCGAAATTCTTTGATCCTTTAGGATGGGCCACACCCGTTATTATAACCGCGAAAATCTTTATGCAAACTTTGTGGTTGCTTAAATGCACATGGGATGAGGAACTTCCCAGCCAACAGCTAAATGACTGGACAGAATACCGAGACAAACTTCCAAGCCTTAATGCGATCAACATACCGCGGTGGACCGAACATGGACCTCACACCATTCATTGTTCCCTTTATGGCTTTTGCGATGCCTCGACAAGGCATTCGCAGCCGCCGTGTACCTTAGACTCGGCCATGTGGACGGCTCCGTTTCGGTCTCAATCGTTATGGCCAAGTCAAAAGTAGCTCCACTCAAAACGCTAAGTGTTCCCCGCCTGGAGTTGAAAGCAGCTCACCTACTCGTTAACTTAATCCAATACGTTCGTACCGCTCTTCAGCTACCCCACCTCGAGACCGTCTGTTGGACAGACTCTCAGATTGTCCTAGCCTGGCTGAAGCAATCTCCATCTCGATGGAAAACCTTTGTAGCCAATCGTGTTTCCGCCATCCAATCACAGCTTCCTGAGGCCTCGTGGCGTCACGTCCCGACGCACGATAATCCTGCGGACTGCGCGTCACGCGGCATCGCTCCCGACGTGTTACAAAACCACAGTTTATGGTGGTCAGGCTCTTTATGGCTACGCCAACCACCCGACTGTTGGCCGAATACGTGCCCTCCATTACCACCAGAAATCCCCCTCGAAAAGCGCCGAGAACAACCCGCTCACACTGCCTATGCGACACCGAGCTGGAATCTTTCGTCGCGTTTCTCTTCCTGGCCTAAATTACTCCGAATTACCGCCTACCTGTACCGCTTCCTATTGAGACGACGCTCCACCGTGCCTATTGATGGCTACTCTACACGTTTGTCACCTGAAGAAATTCAACGAGCTAAACAGTACTGGCTCAAAACCATGCAAGCCGAGTTGTTTCCCCACGAACTTGCAGCGCTGACAAACAAAACCACGCTGCCCAAAGCCAGTCCGCTCTCCCCTCTTAATCCCTACTTGGATCCTGATGGCCTTATCCGCGTAGGCGAAAGGCTGCGCCATGCATGTCTTCCCGGCACAACAAAAAATTCGATCGTTCTGCGGTCACATCCGTTGTTGTCTCGCCTTATCGAGCACCATCATTTACGAACTTTACATGCCGGGCCTCACCTCACCCTCGCGTCACTTCGGAGTGAGTTCTGGATTCTACGTTCTCGAGCAACCGTTCGCTCTGTGCTATACAAGTGCATCCGATGCACACGCGAACGCGCCGAAACACCGATCGAACTTATGGGAGATCTACCGGAAGCCCGAGTTAATCGTACCGTTCGAGCCTTTATACGTACCGGCGTCGACTATGCAGGTCCCATCGCTATTCGTACCGCTCCCGGACGCGGACACAAGTCTCAAAAGGTCTACATAGCCTTGTTCGTATGCTTAACTACCAAAGCCATTCACTTGGAACTTGTAAGTGACTATAGTTCTGCCACTTTCTTGGCCGCGTATCAGCGATTTGTGTCTCGCCGAGGACTGCCAAAGGCCATGTACTCCGATATTGGTACGACCTTTCAAGGCGCTGATCGAGAACTCTCACAAGCGTACTTGCAAGCAATCCGCGATCCGAATTATATCAATCGACTCGCGACCGATAACACTGATTGTGAGTGGCACTTTCTACCTCCCGCAGCGCCTCATTTCGGCGGCCTGTGGGAAGCCGGCGTTCGGAGCGTAAAGCATCATTTAAAACGATCCATCGGTCCCCATACGCTCACGTTCGAGGAGATAACCACGCTTCTATGTAAGATTGAGGCGTGCCTGAATTCCAGGCCCATTGCTCCCGTTTCCGACAGTCTTGATGACTATCAAGCTTTGACGCCTGGTCATTTTCTCGTCGGTACCGCTCTTATCGCCCCTCCGGAGTCTAGCGTGCTCGATCTTAACGAAGCACGGCTGTCGCGCTGGCAAATGATCCAGCAGTTAACTGAAGTTTTTTTGGAGATCATGGTCGAGCGACTACTTGCATTCCCTTCAACAACGCCCGAAATGGCGCGTTGTCCAACGACTAGCCAAAGTTGGCCAAATCGTTCTTTTGCGCAACCCCTTGGTCCCTCCGTGCCAATGGGAACTCGGCCGCATTACCGCTTGTCATCCCGGAGATGACGGCCTGACTCGCGTAGTTACCGTAAAGACGCATCGATCTGAGTACCGAAGACCGATTGTCAAACTATGTTTCCTCCCCGTCGAGATTAATATCGAAGAATCAAAGAATTCTGCCACGGCGGGCGGAACCACCCCCTAACGGCGATTGTAGGTATTTAGCGATCAACTTAATTATAAACCATGTATTATATTGTACCGATTTTTCATCATTGCATATAGTTGTATAACCATTAGCATAAGTACCATGTCTATACCGTAAGCTTTTCGAATGCAATTATACATTCGAGGCGGGCGGTATGTTTAGGAATAAGCGTTCAATTTAATATTTAATCTCTAATTTTCAACCCGATCTCGCGCGCTCCGTTTGCGCCCGCGTGTCGTACGCTCAGCGTTACGCGTGACGAGCGAAGCCGAGCCGGCCCGATCCGTCGGCGTAAACAACGCTCGGGTCGGCAGACGATGATCGCCTGAGTCGACATTCCAACGTGTACTAAGACGGTTCGAATTTTGGCAATTGTAACGTGCATCGTGAGATAACGCGCCTACGCCTTTTCGTGATATCGGTTCCCTCCATTACACGCGAGGACCGTACCGGCTGTGCGGCGTGCATCTGAGTGCATCTCCACGTGCGCCTCGAACTTAGAGCGAATTCCGAGCTCTGTCGCCCGCGAACGAGTCTACTGTTAAAATAATTGATCCAGCTCAATTTTGATGCTTAACAAAAAGTTTATTCTCTCTCTTGACGGTTACAATTACAATCGTTACGAGAGCGCAAGAAGAACAAAGTGTATATAGAGACAGGAGATTAGCCGACGACCTCTCACGCCTGCCGGGCCAGCTCTATCTGGTGACTAGGGAAAGCGCGAGATTCAAACAACACTCCCACTAATTGAGCGCTTTCTAAACGTTATTTTAAACAAAATCTTATATGTATTAAGTAGTATAAACAGGTGCTTACACAGGTATTTTACCTTATGCTTATTATACATAATTCTGTACATATAGATTGAAATTGATCGCGAGAGATAGCCTTTGTCAAGATATCTGCAAGTTGATTTTTACTACATACATAGTATACATCTATATCGCCACTAGCCAGTTTCTCGCGTATATAGTGATGGCAAATGTCCACATGCTTAGTACGTTTGTGAAACTCGGCGTTTCGTATCAACTTGATTGCACTCTGGTTATCAATAAAGAGCGATGTTGGTTCTTTTATTGGTTCTTCTATATCTTGTACTAACTGACGTATCCATACAGCCTCTCTTGTCGCACAAGAAGCAGCAATATATTCCGCCTCTGTGGTCGACAGTGAAACTGTCGGTTGACGTTGACTGTTCCAAGTCACTGGTCCATTACTCAGCTTGAAGACGTAGCCTGTGGTAGATCTCCTCGTATCCATGTCACCGGCAAAATCAGAATCTGAGTATCCCTCCAGTGCATTTGAACCCTTAGTTTTCGTGTACATTATTCCATGATGTTCAGTTCCTTTGAGGTATCTTATTATTCTCTTGACTGCATTCCAGTGTGCCTTGTTATGTCTGTCGAGATATCTGCTCGCGACTCCCACTGCAAATGCGATGTCGGGCCTTGTGACGATCGCGGCGAACATTAAGCTGCCAACGGCTTCTCTATGTGGAACTCCGATCTCTGTCTCGTAACTGATGTCTGAGGATAAATGCGTGTGAACATCTGCTGGTGTGGAAACTATCTTTGCATTATCCATGTTGAACTTCTTGATTATTCGCCTGATATAGTTTTCCTGACTGATGAATATGGAGCCTTTGTCTCTGTCACGTTTTATTTCCATTTCAACGAAGCATTGTGCATCATCTACTGTGATTTCAAAAACCTTCTCTAATTGGGACACGATGTATTGAAGAACTTCCTTGTCATTTCCCATGATCAATCCATCGTCGACATACAAGGCGAGCAAAACCTTGGAACCGTTGAAGATTCCTATGTATACGCATTTGTCTGCCTCACTTTGCGTAAATCCGATGGCCTTCAGAAAATCGTCAAGTCGCTGGTTCCAGCAGCGAGCGGCTTGTTTGAGGCCATACAGTGCCTTCTTGAGCTTGCATACCAGGCCAGGTTTAACTATTATTCCCTCCGGCGGTAGCATATAGACACTGTCCTTGAGTTCACCGTTCAAAAATGCGGTCTTGACATCAAATTGTATAATCTCATAATCTTCTTGTACTGCAATTGCTAGTAGAATCCTAATAGAGTCATACCTCACTGTTGGTGAAAAAATATCAGTATAATCAATACCTTTTTTCTGAGCAAAACCTCTTGCACAGAGTCTTGCTTTGAAGATGGAAGTTTCTCCACTAGATTTTTGTTTTATATTAAAAACCCATCGCGAGCTTATTGCCTCCTTACCCTCTGGAAGAGGTGTCTCCTCCCACGTCTCGTTCATTAAAAGTGCGTCGATCTCTCTTTGGATGGCTTTACGCCACTCGTCCTTTTCGTTGCTGTCTAACGCCTCTTTATATGTTTCTGGAATTCGAACGTCCGCGTAATGTGCCTCGTAACGCTGCGGTTGTTTAATTTCATCTCGAGCGCGTAGGTTGTACGTCTCATAGTCAGTAGAATCCTTCTCATCAAGGACATCCTGTTGCTGTGTCGAATCCTCCAACAGATCTTCTTCCTTAAAACTCTTATTCTTGTCAGAGTTCTTTCCAGGTTGTTGACACTGTGCTTCATTTGTGTCACTTCCGAAGATGATTTTAGCAATATTCTTCCTGTCTTCAGGCATTGCGGCATTCTCATTAAATACGACGTTACGTGAAACCTTTATTTTCTTGGTCTCAACATCATACAGGCGATAATTTGTTGAATTCTTGTCGTAACCAACCAGTATCAATTTCTTGCTTTTTGCGGCAAGCTTATTGCGTTGTTTCTTGGGAATATGCATGTATGCTTCACATCCGAAGGTTCTGATATGGTCCAGGGTTGGTTTCTTCCCCGTCCAGAGTTCGTAGGGCGTTGAATTCGGTGCTTGCGATGTTGCAGTCCTATTCAAGATGTAGATTGCTGTATTTACAGCCTTCGCCCATAAGTATAACGGAACATCTCTAGCATACAGCATCGACCGAGCACTTTCCACAATCGTTCGCATGTCGCGTTCTGCTCTCCCGTTCTGTTCAGGAGTTGATAGAGCAGTTGTCTCTAATTCTATTCCACATCGCGAAAGATAAGCCCTAAAGTCTTCATTACAATATTCACCTCCATTATCTACGTGTAAGACTTTTACAGAATTACCGAACTTATTCTTTGAGAGCCTATTGAACTCCTTGAAACATCCTAAAGTATCGCTTTTATGTTTGATGAAGAAAACTACTCTATATCCCGAAAAATCATCCTTGAATGATACAAAATATCTTGCGCCTTGAACAGATGGTACAGACATTGGTCCACATAGGTCACTATGAATAAATTCTCCAACCTTTGCTTTAATATGCTTCAATGGGGAAAAAGATAGTTTATGCTGCTTTCCATACATGCAGGCTTCACAGAAAAATTTCTCAACATCTGACAACTCTACGCCTTTAATCAAATTCTTTGAAACCATCTCTTTAATAAATTTTATGTTCAAGTGACCCAATCTCTCGTGCCATCTGCGTAGGCTTTCTCTTGACGCTACGTTTGCTTCCAGAACTACAACTGTGCTGAACTGCATATGATATAAATTATTTTCTTTACGTATCGCAGAAGCAGTAAGCCTATTATTCTCAAAAATGTTTGCGTAAATATTCTCTTTAACAATCTTCATACCTTTCTTCGCGATGACGCCTTCTGAGAACAAATTCTTATTCAAATTTGGGACGTATAACACATCAGCAATAACCGCATCATACCATTTTCCATTAACAAGCTTCTTTATTTTGACATTACCTTTTCCTTTTATAGCTAATTCTTGTCCGTTACCTAGAACACCAACAGTATTGTTGCGCCCGAGCCGAGACACCCGGTGGAAACCTCGGAGGCAGCCGCGAAGCGCTGCCTGACGACGTGCCTGACGACGCGCCTAGCGACGGGCGGAACTTGGTTATTTATCAACAGACGCGATTCAGATTCCGCGCGGGGCCTTGGAGCCGATCAGACGTGTTTAACGAGCTTGCTGTATATTTCTGCATTTGCCATTAAACGAGTTCTCAAGTTATCTGAGAGTCTTTATTCCCGGAAACGGGACTGCGCGCCGCGTTCGCGAGTGAGTGCGTGAGCGAGTGAGGCGAACGCGCGGACGAGCGCAACATTTTGGGGGCTCGTCCGGGATAGGACGAGCGAGGAATAGACGATACGACGGCCAGGAATGTCCGCATGGCCGCAAGGAAACGTTTGAGGGTAGCGACTCCACAGTCGGACGCTGCGGAGATGTCGGCGGAGGTGGTGACTCTCCAGGCGGTGATACGGGAGATCCGCGAGATGCGCGAGGAACACGCTCGGAGGGAACGTGAATACGCGAAGGCGTTCCGCCGCCAGGAGGAGGAGATCCGCCGACTGCGAGGGACTATCGCCAGCGACACAGAGCTAAGTCCTGTTAATATTAGAGCATCCGGGGACTCGGGCACGCGGGTCGCGGGCGGCGCGAGTCGGGATGTCGGGCGCGCGGATGACGGGATCGCGGTCGCGAGCGGCGTTGGCGTGCGCGCGGGCGGCGCGGCGGCGCGGATCGCGAGCGCGAGTGAGGGGATCGCGGTCGCGGGCGGCGCGGGCGTGCGCGCGGGCGGCGCGGCGGCGCGGATCGCGAGCGCGAGTGAGAGGATCACGGTCGCGGGCGGCGCGGACGTGCGCGCGGGCGGCACGGCGGCGCGGGTCGCGAGCGCGAGAGAAAGTGTCGCGGTCGCGAGTGCTGAGCTAGGTTATAAGCTGAAACCCGACACGTATGACGGGACCGTCCCGTTACATGAATACTTCTCACAATTAAATTTAATCGCGAGGGCGAATCGCTGGGACGACGCTACAAAAACGATCGCGTTGGCCTCGAGCCTGAGGGGAAATGCACGCTCGGTTTTAGAAACGGTTCAAGACGTCGAGCGGTTAGATTTCGCGGAGCTAAAAGCAAAACTTGAGTTGCGTTTCGGGGAGGGTCGACAATCGCAGAACAGTTACGTCGCGTTTACAAACCGTAAACAAAAATTCGGAGAAGATTTGGCCACGCTCGGTTCCGAAATCGATAAACTTTCGCGCCTGGCGTACCCCGAGTGCCCGTTTGAATTGCGCGATAAAATCGCTTGCGCGCAGTTTATCACAGCTATTGCGGATAATTTTATCAGGCGAGCGCTTCAGAGATGGAAGGAATAACCTCTCTGAATGCAGCCGTCGAAAGAGCCAAAGCGCTTAAGATTATTCAGGGAGATAATTCTGAAAGATACAGAGGGAATTTTAATAAAAATTTTGTGAAAAAAGGAGATGAAAATTCGGGAGGGGAAAATGAAAAGCGTAGTGAAGAAAGGAAAAGTGAAGGGAAAGAGAAAGGGGGGAAGGGCCCAAAAGGGAATTGGCGAGGCAGCAAATTCAGCGCCGGCCGGGGGGAGTGTTGGTTGTGTGGTAAAATCGGGCATTACCGATCAGAATGCCCCAATGAGGGAAACGCGATTTAGTTGAGCTCGGCGGGGCGGGTTCAACTTTTATGAAAAATTCCCCGAAAATCGGTCGTTTTAAATATTTTGAATTAGATAATAAGGAAAATGAAACAGATCTTTGTTATGATAGTTTTTTGAATAATAAATGTTGTTCATTTAAGATAGATACGGGCTTCGATGTCTCTATAGTTAATAGAAAATTGATTGAAGACGAAGTAGAGAGAATTTAGGTAGAAAATTGTTATTTGAGATATCCGACCGGAGAAAGAGTTTCTTTTGAATGTAGAGTCGTTGTAAATATTCAAATTGGCGGATATTCTGTGGAAATTCTTATGTTTGTTGCAGAGATTTCTGACGATTGTTTATTGGGAAAGGATTTTCTTAAAAAAGTGAATTTGGAAAATGTTTTCGAATCTTTCTTTGTTAGTCCCGACTTAAATAAGAAAAAAGTCTTTAACTGTTCTCGAGTAGAAGCTTTTTCTGAAGGAGACTCGTCTATCTTAAAGGAACTTTATGCGAATAATTCTTTGAATTTGAATGAGTCTCAAAAGGAGATTTTTGCCCATTTTCTGGGTGATTTTCAAGATGTATTTTCTAAAGAAATTATTGCAGGGAATTGTGATATTGTTAAACATGCTATAGATGTGAAAGATTCTCCGCCCATAAAGCAGGTTCCCCGTCGTATTCCAATCCAAATGCGAAAGGAAGTAAATGAAATTATTGAGGAAATGAGGAAACAAGCAGTGATAGAGGAATCACAAAGCCCCTGGATCTCACCTGTAGTTCTTGTTAAAAAGAAGGATGGCTCTATCAGGTTTTGTGTGGACTACAGAAAAGTTAATGCTGTAACTAAAAAGGATTCTTTTCCTCTTCCCAGAATAGACGATATTTTCGACCAGTTGTCAGGTAACATTTGGTTTTGCACTTTAGATTTTAAGAGCGGATACTGGCAAGTGAAAATCCGTCCTGAAGACAGAGAAAAGACAGCGTTTTCTATCTGTAACGGACTCTGGCAGTTCACTGTTATGCCTTTTGGCCTATGTAACGCCCCCGCTACGTTTCAGCGTCTAATGGAAAAAGTCCTTAAACAATTTTTGAATAAAATTTGTTTGGTTTATCTAGATGATGTAATTATTTTTGGTAAAAATTTTGCTGAAATGCTGAAGAATCTTGAGACAGTGCTTTTACGCTTAAGAGAAGTTAATTTAAAGTTGAATCCAAATAAATGCACTCTTTTTAGTAGAAGTGTTAAATATTTGGGACATGTTATTTCGGCGGAAGGCATAACTACGGATCCTGAAAAGATAACTGCAATTAAAGATTGGCCAGTACCGCATACAAGAAAGCAATTGCGGAGTTTCTTAGGATTTTGCTCGTACTATCGTAAATTTATTAAGGGATTTTCTTCTTTGGCGAGATCCCTTTACTCTCTCACAGGAGATCAAACTAAGTTTGTTTGGAGAGAGGAGCATCAAAGAGATTTTGAAGAATTAAAGCGAGTTTTATCTTCTCCTCCGGTCCTTTCTTTTCCTGAAGGGGAGGGAGAATTTATTTTGGATACCGATGCTTCAAATAACGGTATTGGCGCGGTTTTGTCACAAAGACAGGAGGGGAAGGAAAGAGTTATAGCCTATTACAGTCGTGTTCTTAATAAGGCAGAAAGGAATTATTTTGTAACTCGCCGGGAGCTTTTAGCAGTTGTAGACTCTTTTAAATTTTTCCGCCATTATCTTTTAGGACGGAAGTTTCTGATCCGAACTGACCATGTTTCTCTGAGATGGCTTATGTCCTTCAGAGATTTGGAAGGGCAGTTGGCACGTTGGCTGGAAAGGCTCCAGCAATTCGAATTTGAAATTATCGATCGAAAAGGGGAGTCCCACAAAAATGCTGATGGCCTATCTAGGCGTCAGTGCGAGAATTTTGGTTGTGGTTATTGTGAAAAAGTTGAGAAGAAAAATTTCGAAGAGAAGGACAAGTTAGTTGCGCGTTTGATTCTTCAGGGAGAGAGACCAGAGAGCTGGCGTAAGGAACAAAGTGAGGATGCGGGGATTTCATTCATTCTTCAAGCCAAGGAAACTGGGGTCCGTCCTCCACGTTCTGAGATCCCTCACAGAGACGTCTCCGCTCAGATCTACTGGTTACATTGGGACGCTCTAGTTTTAAGGGAAGAAATCTTATATAAGAGGTGGGAGGCCCCAAATCTGAAAACAAGTTTCTTTCAACTTGTTGTCCCCCGAAATCGAGTCAAGGAGATTCTGAAGGAAGCCCACGATTCTCCTTCGGGAGGACATTTCGGTATTAATAAAACGTTAGAGAAAATTCGGAGACGTTTTTATTGGGCAACTTGCCAACAAGATGTAGAGGATTGGTGTAAATCTTGTAAGGTATGCATTTCCAGAAAGGGCCCCTCCGGTAAAGGGAAGTCCCCTTTGCAGATTCATAATGCTAAGGTGCCATTTGAGAGAGTCCAGATGGATATTCTTGGCCCCCTTCCAACAACTGCAGCAGGGAATAAATATCTCCTTGTTATTGTGGATTGTTTCTCTAAATGGGTGGAAGCATTCCCATTGAAGAACATAAGAGCTAGAACGGTAGCGGAAGTCTTCACTAATCAGTTTGTCTCCAGATATGGGGTCCCCTCGGGGGTACATACGGATCAAGGAAGGAATTTCGAATTGAAACTTTTTGCGGAGCTTATGGATCTCCTTGGTATTAGGAAGACGAGGACTACTGCCTTACATCCTCAATCGGATGGACAGGTCGAACGTCAGCATCAGACCATTACTAATTATTTGGCAAAATACATTTCTGAGAATCAGAGAGATTGGGATCGTTGGGTCCCCATGTTTTTGTTAGCCTATAGATCTTCAAAACACGAAACCACTGGTGTAACTCCTGCTGAATTATGTTTTGCTCGAGATCTAAGATTGCCTTTGGATCTGTTACAGGGTAGTCCCCCAAAGCTTTGTGGAGAGGAGGAGCAGTCGGTCGGCGGATTTGTTGGAAACTTAAAGGAGAAACTTGAGGAAATCCGTTCTGGTGTTAGGGCGCGCATGGATATCAAGTCTTCTCGGGTTAAGACCTGGTATGATCAAGGGGCCAGGCGAATTCTTTTTTAGGAAGGGCAGAAAGTCTGGTTCTACAATCCTCGTAGAACGAGAGGAACAGCCCCGAAATTGCAAAGCAACTGGGAAGGACCTTTTTGTGTAATAAAGAAGCTTAGTGACGTGGTCTATTGCATTCAGAAGTCTCCCAAACACAAAAGAAAGATTGTTCATTCTGATAGATTAGCTCTGTACTCTGAAAGGAAATTAGAAAGAGAAAGATTAGAGTAGAACGGAGCCCGTTAATAAATTTTGTAGCGAACAGATTATGAATAAAGTGCTTATGAAGAAATCTTGAAATGTTTGAAATGTTAATTTCTTTAATTTCTAACAGTTATTTTGTTCCGTGTTTCTGTGGCTGCAGACCGCATGTGCATACTTGAAAGAAACATAATCTATGATAAACATCTGTTCCTAGAAAAGTGAAGAGGACATTAACGTCACTATAATTGATCGTAAATTATATCAATGATCGCTTATGCAGAGCAAGACGCAGCATTTAGAAACATACCCCCCCGACGAGCGCGCCTAAGGCCCTCCTCCCCCCTTCCGTCCCGGACCCACTCTCTAAAAGAGAATCAGTGTATTTTCACTGGGAAACAGTAAATAGTCATTGATTGAAGCAGTTATAAGTATACCACTGAGAATTAGTGACATTTCACTGAAAGAATTAGTTAGTAATATTGACTGTTTTAATCAGTAATATTAGACTACTAGAAACAGTGACTTTGAACAGCAAAATCAGTAATGTGAGCTGAATAAATCAGTAATATTGACTATTTCAATCAGTAATATTATACTACTAAAACAGTGACTTTGAACAGCAAAATCAGTAATGTGAGCTGATTAAATCAGTAATATTGACTGTTTTACTCAGTAATATTGGACTACTGAAAACAGTGACTTTGAACAGCAAAATCAGTAATGCGAGCTGATTAAATCAGTAAATGTCCCAGCAAATAGTAACAAACAGTAATAACCTTAATACATATTATAATTTTCTATTCAACAATGTAACTGTTACGTACAATATGCTTTGTAGTTTACAATTATATTGTTGAATAGGAAATTATAATATTGAGGTTATATTACTGTTAGTTGGGTTTTCTAAATGTTATGTTGTACAAGGAAAAGGAAAAGTGGTAGGTTGATATTAATACATAGGTTGATATTAAAACAATAAAATTCGTATATTTATTGATTTAATATATAATTTATATATTAATATAAGTTATACATATTATAAAATAATTCTAAAAGTAATCAAATTAATGACGTTTATAATTTAAAAAAAATTGTGAGAACTAAAAACAAAATGTCTACAGAATAAAGTCAATTAAAAATTAAACAAGAATGTAGATATAATAATAATATGTTATGCAATATATTATCTAGTCACTAGTGTAATATTAGAAATATTAAGATGAGTAGTGAGTACATATTCAAGCATGTTGTACCTTATGTGATATAAAATAAATTTTATATAGAGTGCGCAATAAAGAAAGGAAAATAGCCTTACTTTCAAGACATACTTAGAAAATAATAATTTAAAAGTGACCAAATTAATGACATGTTAATGGTTTAAAATTATTTGAGGATTAAAAACATGTCAGTACAATAAAGTCAATTAAAAATGAAACATAAGAATATAGATATAGATATTATGCAATTATATCCAGTGTAATATTAGAAATATTAATATGAGTAGAAGACACCAAAGCATGTTGTACTTTACCCGATATTTTGAAACAATAGTTTTCTAAGAAATCAAAATAATATATTAGTGTTTCTGGATACTTAACGTCAAAAACATAATATGTTTTGACCAATAAATCGAGTGCCATGATAGGCGAGTTCAAAGTTTTGTTGTCCAAAGTTAAAGTTTGATTGCCAGCTTGAATGAAATATTGTGCTGCAGATTGTCCCTTGATTAAAATAATATAGGGCTGAATTGGACTATTAGATTCATTCCTTAGCTTACGAGCTTGTGCCTCTATGTTTGTTCCTTCCTGAAAAAAGGATTTTTCTGTGTGTTAGCAAGTATTAATATGTAACTTTTAAATGCACTAACCAAACTTACAGGCCATATCTGTATTAACGAAGAATTAGGAAAAATGGGAGGATAAATTTCATCATGTCCCTTATCAATGTTCTTCTGAAATTAAATATCCAAATATTTGAATCGTGTTTTAACAATCATATTTATATCAATTTATACTAAGAAATTATAAGAATAAGAAATAAAAGACTTACTCCTTTTGATAAGTTTTCCTTGCTTGTTCCTTTTCTTTTTCGTTTTCCTTTTCTCACAGCATTTGATACTGGAAGCAAATGTGCCAGTAAAGTTATGTCACGAAGCGTATCTGAATATATAAAAAATTACAATTAATATTTCAATATTTTAATATGTCCATAAAAAATAAGAAAAATTAAAAAATTAAAATTAAAATTAGAAATAGAATTTTCTTTGTCAATTATAGTAGGGCTCGGCACGCGTTGCACATTTTAACCGATTTCCAGCTTGGTTCCACCTATCGTTATTCTCCTTATCTCACTTCCCCGCGCAATTCAAATGTCAATTGACACTCGGAATGCGTGCGGATTGATGAGATAAGGGGAATAGCGCTATGCGGAACCAAGCTAAAAATGGGCAAAAATATGACAGCATGCAGAGTCCTGAATTACAGTGAAATAAATTTACCATCCTCAATAAAACTTGATTTTTTTAATAAGTCTGGTCTTGCTGTACTGCAATACATAAGGATTCTTGGTACATAAAACGAGGCAAATCGTGCCAAGAAATTATCAGAAGCTCCTTTATATAACCTTTCAAATTCTTCATCAATCTGTAAAAATATAAAGATCAAATACATTTAGTTAGTAGGGATAGTATCCCGGTTCCGACCCATGGGGCAATGAGGGGGGGGTGAGGGGCGGGGGGGTAACCGAGGGCGAGGTGGACGACGGCACAGGCGGCGTCTCATATTACAAAGGAGGGTGAGGGGTGTTGACGTGACGCGGGGGAGGGGGTGCCGCGTTAGAGTCGCGTAGGGTCCGCGCGGGGGAGGGGTGCCGCGTAGGGTCCGCGCGGGGGAGGGGTGCCGCGTAGGGTCCGCGCGGGGGAGGGGTGTCGCGTAGGGTCCGCGCGGGGGAGGGGTGTCGCGTAGGGTCCGCGCGGGGGAGGCGTACCGCGTTAGGGGTAGGGCCAGCCGCGCCGCCGCCGCCGCGCCGCCGCCGCGCCGCCGCCCGCCCGCGCCGCCCGCGCCGACGGCTCTTTCAACTCGCCCGCCCGCCCGCCAGCGTCGCCGTTCGCGCTCCCGCTCGTTCTTACCTTAATTTGGGGGGGGGGGGATGCCCGTGTCCGCGCCCGACGGGGTGACGCTCGAGCTGCAATCTTTGCAGCAGTCGTCTTATCCCCTCAGCGCGGCCTATGAGACCACCTTGACCTTGACCAGCATTACCGCCACCTTGACCTTGACCAGCATTACCGCCACCACCGCGGCCTCGACCGTGTCCACCACCACCACCACCACCACCACCACCACCACCACCGCCACCAAGATCACGGCCACGACCACGACCAACTGCCTGCGGGACCCCTATTACAAGCAAGCGGGCAATCTCACTAAGAAGGGCGCGATGGCCGAAATGACCCCAACCACGGCCAGCGACTCAAAACGGGGGTCGCAGGCCTGCCGCAACCAACCGTGTGACGAGTTCGTCATTGTCGGGGTCGTTGGCCGCAATGCGTCCCGGGCGTCGCACTAACGTACGTTCGTAATGTTCTAGATCCCGAACGTACGTTAGCGCTCGGATATGAACGTCTATGCCCCGTGATGGTAACAAATCCACTTGTGGTTGTGGCTCTTCTATGAATTGTTCGGCCTCTGGCGGCACCCCGAAGAACGGGACAATCTCGGGGTCCGACCCCGTGCCCATACGAGGTGCCATAACGTTTTTTTTCGCACCTTGTAATAATCCACTGCTATCACACCCCTCAGCTTAGGCAACGGCCGCGACAACTCTCCCGATAATAATAATATTCAGCGCCGGGTACTCCAGCGGGTACTACGTAATTACGTCTCCTATCAAGTACCTGTTCTTAATCGTATCGCAACACGATCAAGAAACATACTTTATACTTTATAGGAGAGGTAATTACGTACATGACACCCGCGGCTCAGACCCTCGACACACACACTATCACACTCACAAAAACTGACAAAAAAAACTGTCACCGCGAACGACTTGCGTATATAACCGGCGAGCGACTGTTGCAGACTGAGGCGTAACTGCTGCAAGAAACCCGCTAGAACGCTCGCTCGATCTGTAAATACGAGACACCATAACCGAATGGCGCCGTGATTCTTTCTACGATGAGTCAAATATCGTAGTTTAGGATGGGCATATCGGTTCATCTTTCACGCTTGTAAACAAAGCACTACAGAAGCGAGCGAGCGCCGATGTTCAGGCGAACGTTGCGTATATCGCTCGAGTGGAAAATAAAGTCATACATCGTGACCTAAAGAAAGGCTTTATTTTTCTGTTACATATATATTCATGCGAAGTAGATGGGAAAGGAGATATAAAATAAAACATTGTAATGTACATATATGTATAATTTATTTATTTATTTTTATAAGTTGTATAAAAAGATTCCACTTCTTTCTCGTGTTTCGACCATCAGTTAAATATTTTAAATACGTTTTGCAACGCGCAATTCTTCGTATGTTTTCCGCATCGCACAGTATTAGCGGCATCCATATTGTTCGAAGAGTCGATGTCTTCGTAATCAGCATCCAGAGTCTCGATGACCATTTTCTTTCTCGCAAAATTTTCGAGCAGATCCACCAGCCATTCGCGTTTTTGGATTCCCTTGACGTACACGAGAGTCGTCGTCATCATCATCCTCTTCCATACCAAACACGGCCGATGTAATGAGACGTTTCACCATGCTGTACGGCACGTTTCCGTCGTTCCATCGTAATCCGTGATGATTTTTGATCAACCAGGTAGCACATGATTTGTCGGAATTCATGAGGAGATTCCACGGCATGGGGCGTTCAAAGATGTAATGCGCCAGAACGGTCCCCTTTCGCAGCACCGCCACCTCTTTCACGACAAATTTCATTCCGACGAGGAAACCTTGCAGGTCCACGAACGTTGGTACGGACATAAGATTTCTCTTTGATGCGTTACTCGAGAAGAATGACACGCAAATATGCAGACGTCTCGCGACACTTTTGATTTATACCCTGCTCCCCCCTCTTTTTTATTGTATTGGAAAAAAATTTCTTCGACGTTGCCGCGAACGCTCAGACAATTTTGCGCACCACGTTGGTCAACGGGTTGTACTGAATAACGCGATCGTGTATGATGAGACAGTACGCTGAGGTATTCGGCGGTACATTCTCCATACAATCGAATTCTATTCTGACATCAACGGTGGCATTTTTGACGGATTCGTTTTGTCGAGAGCAATCGATGACCACTATTGGAGCGTATTGTAGAAAATTCGGGACATCGAGACACGGCTGGACGTGCTCGCGTCCGTAATACGCTCTACTGAAACGTGCATACATATCGTACAGAATCGCCCATCTGTTTTTACTAAAATCCAAATTCATATCATCGTACGGATAGAATTCAGAGTTTAAATAAAGTTTCACGTTGGTCAATTTGCAATGATCGAACGTTGTTATTTCTCTGGTCATAACATTCTTCCGACCCGTCTGCAGAGCAAAGATGACGTATCGCGGTTTTTCGAGCTGAGTCGCGGTCTTGATAGCCCACGAGTGCTTGGTCGTGTTTTGCAACAGGGGATACTCGTACAGATCCCACGAACGGAAACTCATATTCAGATATCGTCCGTTTTCCAAGGCGCGCAGCATCGACAGTTTGTTGATCTCGTTCAGCAACACGTGAGGCATTCGCCATTGTATCTTGAGTACGTTGATAGCAGGATTCAACGTCGGATTTCCCACTAGGGAATTGTTATCATTGCGCGATCGTATCAAGATCAATTCATGACGCGCGTTGATCACCACGCGTTTGTAATCCTCGCAAAATCCCAGTAGCATGCTGAGCGGTACGTGAAAAGTAAAGTTTCTTCGCGTAGAAGTGATGTCAGCGTTATTGAGCATATCCCAGCCAGCGTTTTTCAGAATCGTACTCGCGCCCAAAGACAGCGACGCGTAATTCTTGAGCGTTGTTGTTATTCCTACGTTTCTGTTACGATCAATCTCCACACCGTCGAGTTCGTATCGAATCTCATCGAACAAGAATGCGACGGCATTATTCGCCAATACCACGTTATCGGGTTCACCGTCTACTCTGTTCACCGCCAATATTCCTTCGACGTAGAGAAAACTTTCGCACGGCAACGTATACAGATCCTGCTGTTGTATGGGTATTCGTATCTCATCGCTATACTCGAACGTTGTGTTGGCGTACGCGTTGTACGTGTGAGTCTCGATCTTGACGATGCGATCGTCAAAGACCGGCTCGCTTCCAATGTTAAGGATATCGGTCATGATTCCTCAGATATTTCGCACCGCGAATCCCAAAGATTGTAAGAATTTAACGTTCGACGCTGTGAGTTTCTTTCTCGTATTTGTAGCGTAGCCTAACGCTGGTGATGACAATGATCGAACGATATCGTTGACCGCTACCGTAGTGTAAATAGTGTTATCTCTTGTGTGCTCCGAGTCGTTCAACACGAGCATCTCATATATGTCGCGCACACTCACGCACGTTATCGCTGTCGCCGTCGTACGTGCAATCTGACGGTGATCTCTTCGCCTCGAAAGTCGAGCAATCGTCCGTCCTGATCCACGATGCGTACCGTTAGATCAGTAATGCTCCGTGCGATGATTGGCAGGTAAATGATCTGCGCCGGTGTTTCCGATATCTTATATCCTGGTGGCACGCTCGGAGAAAATTCGTGTATCGTGTGAACGGGTTTGCCGTTGCTGTACGCACCCGCGGTCACGTTACACTCTACGCGGATAATGTTTATATAGATGATATTAATCGGTAGGTCCGATCGGTGCCATTTTCCAGGCTGCAATATACGCTTCGACGAGAATCCCAGCAGTGATCCAATATTGTTTGGTTTGCTAAAGTTTACTCTGAAAGCGCAATTGATCTCACTTTTCATCGTGTTGTAATTAGCACGGAGCACTATCGGATATTTTACAGCCTCATCATCCTCGTACTCCGCGTTGTCATCATCGCCCTCGTCGCCATTCGCGCGAGCGGTCTCCTCTTGCGCGATATCTACGACCGATGTACGATTGCTGATGGAAGGAGCTACGCGTCGCGGGCGTTTCCGTGAAACAGCGCGTTTCAAAAACTCGTGTATCGCTCCTATCTCGTACGATCCCTCGGGTATCGTAATTTCCGTGTCATCCTCGTCGAAGTAAAATTTATCATTCGAAGAATTCACGTTTGGTATCGTGTGATAAGTCTCAAAAACCGTTAGACCGAGCTCGTAGTCACCGTCGCTCAAATCTACGGCGGGAAAGTAGGGCACCGCAAGGATGCTGCTCTTCCCGGTCAGCGTGAATGTCATAGACATGTCGGGGAAACCGTTCGACTAACACTGAGTCTCCACGGCGCACCGTCAGTTCTTAAATTTACGCCGTTCGTCGTCTATTGTCAGGAGAAATCGCAGGCACGCTTGTCCGCAGATGTTCTGATCATATGTTTGAACGGGCGTGCGATTGTACTCTATCTTCATCACGCTCGGTCCGAAATATCGCACCAACTCTTTCGGCGGTCGAAGATTACCGAAACTGTCAAAATACATCGCGCGGTTTCCCCTCTTTGCGTACACTACCCAGTGAGTACCGGAGCCCGCTGTATCATCCAAATTTACAATACCGCTCTCGTTTCGGCGTATACCGCCGATTGGTAACGAGTCACGCATGAAAACACCCCTGAAGAACGGTACGCGCATGTGTTTCGCCAGTCGATTCAATTGTACGTTAGTCGTAATACCCGTGGGCATTTTTAACGTCTCTTTGACGTTTTTTTTTTTATTTTCTCTCCTCTTCTTCGACGCAACTCCCCATCCGCGTTTGTACGGAGCGAGATAAAGTCCGCGGCCTTCCATGGCGCGATTGTGACGTTGCATCTCTTCCAGCTGACGTCGCGCGGTTTTGCGAGCGTTCACGGCCGTTGCGATCCCGGCCGCCCCGCCGGCCAGGGAACCGAGAACTCCCAGCAACGGTAGAAGCGGCAATACACCGCCTCGTTTCGTCGCCGGAAGTATCCGTTTTTTCGACGCTCTCCTCTTCTTCTTTTTCACGGTTCGCAAACCCATTCCTAGTTTCGTCTTTGCTTTCATAGCAGCCCAGACGGCTGTAGCGGCACCTCTCTCTCCGAGAGCCGAATCTCTCGCGATGACACGTCCTAGCGCCTTGTCGGCGAGTACCTTGTCCGCCGCGTGTCTCCCGGTGAGATCTTTGTTACGCGAATACGCTATGTCGTGCTCGCGACACGCCGCGTCCAATGGATTTACACCCGGATCGCCTCTGGCTAATCGCTCCTTCAGCCGAGTGCCCGGACCGCAAAACTGATAGCCGGGAATGTGCAATTCGATCGGTAGTGAGCTTATCGCGCGGTTGAAGAGACCTTTGCCTATTTTTTTCGCTGGCATTCGCCGCAATTTTTTATCAACGGTGCCGGACCGTCGATGTACGTTCGATGATGCGGTAAATTATAATGTTCTAAGCACCGACGATATTGCTGAACCTCCGAATCCGCCTTTATATGTTCCGGAAGCCTGTCCCACACGTGGTGGACGTAATCGCCACACAATTGCAACAGAACAGCCTTTGGTACAAATTGTAGCTACTCGGCGCTAAAATCGCGAATATCGGAAGGTCTTGATAACAGAACGAACATTTTTTTGCTACTGAGCGATGCGCGGTTTCGCGCACCTATAAATAGGCGCTCGATCCAGCCCTCTGGTCAGAAATGCGAAAAATGAGATTCGTGCGACAACCGCAGGCGAATCGCGTGACGAACTGCGACGATAGATCACGGTCGATGGGGGGCAACGCGGAGAAGCGCAGGCACGGTACGATGCTACCGGCCACTATACGCGCCATCATTTGCGGTCCCTCGAATTGCGGTAAAACCAACGTTCTGATAAGCTTGTTGGAAAGCCCGCACGGTGTACGTTTCGAGAACGTGTACGTTTACTCAAAGTCGCTTCAGCAACCGAAATATCGATATCTGGAGAATTTATTGACGTCGATCGACGAAATCGGCTACTTTACGTTCTCCAACAACAGTGACGTCATTCCACCGAGCGATGCGTGTTCAAACTCGATATTCGTTTTCGATGACGTGGCATGCGACAAGCAAGACACCGTGAGAGAGTATTTTTCAATGGGTAGGCACTCGAACGTCGACTGTTTTTATCTCTGTCAGACGTACGCGAAAATACCTAAACATCTGATACGCGACAACGCAAACCTGCTGATCCTGTTCAAACAGGATGGTACCAATCTGAAACACGTGTACAACGATCACGTGAATACCGACATGTCGTACGATGAATTCAGCGCGCTGTGCAGCGAATGTTGGCAGCGCAAGTACGGATTCGTAGTGATAGACAAGGACAGCTCGCTCAACAATGGTCGATACAGAAAAAGATTTAACATGTTCGCGATACCGCAAAAGCGGTCAGTTGTCGTTGGTACCTCGTCGAGGTAAAACGTCGAAGAAAGCATCACGTATTTCCGCGATGGCTGCAATCGACAAGAGCATGGATATCCGCGAGCGCGAGAAGGTTGCGAAGAAGATTGCGAAAACGAGCGAGTCGATTCGCAAGAAACTTCGCGCTATGAAGACCGGTAGGATCGAAAAGGACATTGAGTTGGACACGCACTTTAAGCCTCTCATCGAACCGTTGCAAAAGATCGCCGACAAATCGATCGCGGTGAAGAAAGAGGAGCCGGAGAGCGACGCTGAGATCGAAACGTTTTCCGAGGATGCAACGCCGAGAAAGAGAAAATGGTCGGATCACCCGCCGGCACCGCGTAAATCTAGCCAATCGAAACGATCGAAAGCTTTACTGGATGTACCACCGATTAACCTCTACACCGATAACCTCATCTCCACCGATATCATCTCCGCCATACGTAACGGCGAGAAAAATGCAGCCTACAATAAAGTTCGAATTACCCGCAACATGCCTGTTTTTGACCTCACGGACGACTCGGAGCTCGCGACGCCTATTCGAAAGGAGTTGGAAACGTCGGAGGGTCGAGAAGCGTTGCACGATACCTTGAGTCCATTGGGCCAAGAGTACATCGGTGCTCTTATGAGTGTCAAGCCAAGGAGCGATATAGATACCGTGTACGGCGTTTATCTCGGCAACGATGGAATGATGCTCGGGAATAAACGTTTCAAGGTGGACAGCATGGATAACATATATATCGGCGACGTACATTACATTGGCACACGCGGTATTTACGAGTTGATCTTTAAAAACAAGCCTGATAAAAACATTTACACGGAGGAGGATATGCAAAAGTACAAGAATATTTTATTTGAGACGAGCACTCATAGAGCCAATCACGATCCTCTCGGGCGAATAAAGTCCAACAGTGGATACAAGTACATAAATATAATCCAGAAGTTGATACCGCCCGCATCCATGAAGAAACGATCCGGAAAAGGATTAATCGCACCTCGCGCGATGACGCTGACCGACAATAAGATCGATTACGTGCACTGGGACGATCCCAACGAGCTGGTGGATCGTCTACGATTGCTCGACGCTTCGCACCACGCTGGCAACAATGCCCACGACAACGAGATCCTGTCGATCATCGAGGAACTTCGCGAAGCCGGTCTTATTATAAATTGAGCCGCGCGGCGGCGAGCCGCTCAATCAGCGTCGAAATGCCGATCAACAAATTTGGTATATTCGAGCAGAGCAGAGACGCGTCGAACGCCGTATCGTACCATCAGTGGAGTGGATTAATGAGAAATTTTGTGCGCGATAACGCTCTGTGTCGCACTGCTACGGACTTTGACGCAAATTCGCGCAAGATTCGTCGCGTGGCGCAACCGGAGGCTGACGGTGACGCGGTTAACAAACTGTACGTGGAACAGAGCGTTAAGAGTTTGAGAGACGAAGCGGAATTCGAGAAGTATCGTAAAGCGCGATTGGAGACTGAATTTGAAACGAATCTTAGACTTCTGAGGCGAGAAGAAATTTTCCCCGAAGACGCGTCATCGTGCGTGGGTACGATGACCTGTGGCAGGCTGACATTGTCGAGATGCGTCCTTACTCGCGTTTCAATAGAGGCTACCACTACATACTTACCGTCATCGATGTGCTGAGCAAGTACGCGTGGGCCGTGCCACTCAAGAGTAAAGGCGGAAGCGAGACAGCTGACGTTATCGCTAAGATAATTCGAGACAGCAAGAGGTGCCCGAAAAACTTGCAAACCGATATGGGGAAGGAATTTTACCAACGCCGACGTGCAACGTCTCATGAAAAAACACGGCATTAATCATTATTCCACATATTCGGTGATGAAGGCATCGGTCGTCGAGCGATTCAATCGCACGTTAAAGAATGACATGTGGAAGATGTTTACGCTCAATGGGACTTACAAGTGGGTCGACGCGTTGCCGCGACTCGTGTCGGATTACAACGCGCGCAAGCATCGAACGATTGGCGTGCGGCCCGTCGACGTTACTCCCGCGATCGCCGAAAGACTCTTGAACACGGTGTACAGCGAGATAAAGATTGCGGGTCCGGCAAAGTTCAAAGTAGGCGACCCGGTACGCGTCAGCAAGTACAAGACTGTTTTCGAGAAAGGTTACACGCCGAATTGGACAACCGAGGTTTTCAAAATTGTTAAAGTACAGCGTACTAATCCCGTAACCTATCTACTCGAGGACTATCGAGGAAAATCTGTCACCGGAGGATTCTACGAGCATGAGCTGCATCGCGCGGCTTATCCAGACGTGTATCTCGTGGAGAAGGTACTTCGCAGGAGGGGTGACGAGGTTTATGTGAAATGGTTGGGATTCGATGGATCGCACAATTCATGGATACACAAGGACAACGTGATTTAATATATATATAATGACATTTATTTTTACTGTATAAAAAATACATAAATAAAAATGTAATACATATAAAAAATACATTTAAGGAAATAAATATGTAGAAAATAAATTTTGAAATACATATAAGAAATATGAAATATTAAATCAATATCTTTATTAATATCCATCCAATATAAAATGTTGCATACATACATCCAATATCTTTATTAATATCATGTTCAATATAAAACGTTTTATTTCATACATTACATACATATATACTTACATTATGTTACACGTTATACATTACGTTATACATTACGTTATACGTTATGTTATAAGGTATACGTTACGTTATACGTTACGTTATACGTTACGTTATACGTTATATTGCATATATACATACATATACATACATACATGCATACATACATACATTACGTTACAAGGGTATTCGATAATGCCCCCACGGTAACGTATCGTCGTATTCGATAAGATATATCGTTTGTCGTCGTACGGACTCAGAGCGATTTTCGTCTCGGACACTGTACGCACTTGGTGCAATTTCGATCTTATACAGGACTGCTGTCGTATCACTTCAATTTCATCACTCAAACACCGCGGTGTAGTCGTCGAACGTTTATCGTTCTCGCGACAACGTTACTCTTTACACCTTTTGCTCTCTTAGTATCTTTTTTACCATCGACTCGCAAGGCGTACATTTTTCGCCCTGAGTCCAACGAATTCAGTCATGATCGCGCCGTTATTTTCATCCTTCATCAAGCCCGGCACCTTCTTGTTCTCAAGCGGTATACCGTACGCGTTGTCGACCGGGTAATCGCTCGTATCAAACCTAGCGATATCACGTTTTCACGTTCTCGTACACATCCTCGCACTCTATATGTAGATCCAAACTGTCCGTGTCCGTGTACATAATTTTACACTTGTCGCTATACAGAGGAGACATGTACTCGTGATGAAATTCATACAAAACATATCTTAGATATGTCGAGGATGCACATACCCACGTAGATAGGTTGTTAATTTTCACCTCGAGTTTACGCATTTCTATGGCAACCAGATTTCCGAAAAAATACTCCTGCTATGGAAATTGGTTTAGCGATCATTGCCTCCGCGCCGTATCTACCCTCCCAATGAGTCAATAATTTACGTCTACATGATTACGCACATTCTCCATCGTTTTTCCGAATACCGCATTATTCATCAA
>JASTWR010001502.1:0-41923 GCA_030770355.1 Harpagoxenus sublaevis | reverse complement strand
TTCCGCGATGGCTGCGATCGACAAGAGCATGGATATCCGCGAGCGCGAGAAGGTTGCGAAGAAGATTGCGAAAACGAGCGAGTCAATTTGCAAAAAACTTCGCGCTATGAAGACCGGTAAGATCGAGAAGGACATTGAGTTGGACACGCACTTTAAGCCTCTCATCGAGCCGTTGCAAAAGATCGCCGACAAATCGATCGCGGTGAAGAAAGAGGAGTCGGAGAGCGACGCTGAGATCGAAACGTTTTCCGAGGATGCGACGCCGAAAAAGAGAAAATGGTCGAATCACCCACCGGCACCGCGTAAATCTAGCCAATCGAAACGCTCGAAAGCTTTACTGGATGTGCCACCACCGATAACCTCTACACCGATAAACCTCATCTCCACCGATATCATCTCCGCCATACGTAACGGCGAGAAAAGTGCAGCCTACAATAAAGTTCGAATTACCCGCAAACATGCCTGTTTTTGAACTCACGGACGACACGGAGCTCGCGACGTCTATTCGAAAGGAGTTGGAAACGCCTGAGGGTCGAGAAGCGTTGCACGATACCTTGGGGCCATTGGGTCATGAGTACATCGGTGCTCTTATGAGCGCCAAACCAAGGAGCGATATAGATACCGTGTACGGTGTTTATCTCGGCAACGATGGAATGATGCTCGGGAATAAACGTTTCAAAGTGGACAGCGTGGATAACATACATATCGGTGACGTAAGTTACATCGGCACACCCGGTATTTACGAGTTGATCTTTAAAAACAAGCCTGATGAAAACATGTACACGGAGGAGGATATGCAAAAGTACATGAATATACTGTTCGAGACGAGCACTCATAGAGCCAATCATGATCCTCTCGGTCGAGTAAAGTCCAACAGGGGATACAAGTACACGAATATAATCAAGAAATTGATACCGCCCGCATCTACGAAGAAACATTCCGGAAAAGGATTATTCGCGCCTCGCGCGATGACGCTGACCGACAATAAGATCGATTACGTGCACTGGGACGATCCCAACGAGCTGGTGGATCGTCTACGATTGCTCGACGCTTCGCGCCACGCTGGCAACAATGCCCACGACAACGAGATCCTGTCGATCATCGAGGAACTTCGCGAAGCTGGTCTTATTATAAATTGAGCCGCGCGGCAACGAGCCGCTCAATCAGCGGTGAAATGCCAATCAACAAATTTGGTATATTCGAGCAGAGCAGAGACGCGTCGAACGCCGTATCGTATCATCAGTGGAGCGGATTAATGAGACATTTCGTGCGCGATAAAGCTCTGTGTCGCACCGCTACGGACTTTGATGCAAAGTCGCGCAAGATTCGTCGCGTGGCGCAACCGGAGGCTGACGGCGACGCGGTTAATAAACTGTACGTGGAACAGAGCGTTAAGAGTGTGAGAGACGAAGCGGAATTCGAGAAGCATCGTAAAACGCGATTGGAGACTGAATTCGAAACGAATCTTAGACTTCTGAGAGATAGCGTTAAAATTTTGAGAGATCAGTTGGAGAAAATCGAAACGAATCTGATCGCGCTCAAACGAGATACGCAATCCATGTTGGACGCGAACCGAGAGGCGCTCGAGGCACATATCTTTCGATCGATGAAACCTGAGTAACGATGGCAAGCGGCAAACGATCCGGGAAAGGTTACAAAAGGCTGTCGAATGACGATGACGACGAAGGGCAACGGGCGATTCAGGACCGGTCATCGAGCAGCAGCAGCAGCAGCAGCAGCTATCAACAGACCAATGAACGGGCCAGAAGCGGCTACGAATGGTTCAGAAACAGCTGTGAACGGTAATGAGCAGAAATAGACGACGACAAACCAACGACGACGACGACGAAGAGCTGAAAGAACTGAAGAAACCGCTATTGAGCGACAAGGAACGGAAATAAACGGTTATTGATTGGTTTAAAAAAAGTTTAAGATATAATTTCTTTGCGTGTATTATTACACACCGTTAAAAAAAAAAACATGACATCGTCGAAATCCGATGGACGTAAAAATATCGAGAAGCGACGACTCGTCGAGGAACTGCACGCACCGGCGAGAAGAAATTTTCCCCGAAGACGCGTCATCGTGCGTGGGTACGATGACCTGTGGCAGGCTGACATCGTCGAGATGCGTCCGTACTCGCGTTTCAATAGAGGCTACCACTACATACTTACCGTCATCGATGTGCTGAGCAAGTATGCATGGGCCGTGCCACTCAAGAGTAAAGGCGGAAGCGAGACAGCCGACGTTATCGCTAAGATAATTCGAGACAGCAAGAGGTGTCCGAAAAACTTGCAAACCGATATGGGGAAGGAATTTTACAACGCTGACGTGCAGCGTCTCATGAGAAAACACGCATCAATCATTACTCTACATATTCGGTGATGAAAGCATCGGTCGTCGAGCGATTGAATCGCACGTTGAAGAACGACATGTGGAAGATGTTTACGCTCAATGGGACTTACAAGTGGGTCGACGCGTTATCGCGACTCGTGTCGGATTACAACGCGCGCAAGCATCGAACGATCGGCGTGCGGCCCGTCGACGTTACTCCCGCGATCGCCGAAAGACTCTTGAACACGGTGTACAGCGAGATAAAGATCGCGGGTCCGGCAAAGTTCAAAGTAGGCGACCCGGTACGCGTCAGCAAGTACAAGACAATTTTCGAGAAAGGTTACACGCCGAATTGGACGACCGAGGTTTTTAAAATTGTTAAAGTGCAGCGTACTAATCCCGTTACCTATCTACTCGAAGACTATCGAGGAAAATCTGTCACCGGAGGATTCTACGAGCACGAGCTGCATCGCGCGGCCTATCCAGACGTGTATCTCGTGGAGAAAGTACTTCGCAGGAGAGGTGACGAGGTTTATGTGAAATGGTTGGGATTCGACGGATCGCACAATTCATGGATACACAAGGACAACGTGATTTAATATATAAAGACATTTATTTTTTACTGTATAAAAAATATGTATTACATACAAGTGCAAAATATAAGTATAAAATATAAGTAAAAATATGTATAAAACGAAATATGAAATATGATATGATATGATATGATATGATATGATATATAAGTATAAAATACATTTAAGAAAAATATGTAGAAAATAAAATATGAAATACATAAGTATATAATATGAAATATTAAATCATTTTTTATTATCCCATCTAATATAATATCTTTATTAGCATCATGTTCAATATAAAACATTATATTTCATACGTTGCATACATACATACATACATACATACATTACGTTATACGTTATATTACATACATTATACGTTCCGTTATACGTTATACGTTACGTTATATTACATACATTATACGTTCCGTTATACGTTATACTTTACGTTATACATTACGTTATATTACATACATTACGTTATACATTACGTTATACATTACGTTATACATTACGTTATACACATTATATACGGTATATACATTATGTTACAAGGGTATTCGATAATGTCCCCACGGTAACGTATCGGTCGAATCCGGTAACATGTACCGCTTGTCGTCGTACGGACTCAGAGCGATTTTCGTCTCGGACACTGTACGCACTTGGTGCAGTTTCGATCTTATACACGACTGGCGGCGAGTCATTTCAATCTTGTCGTTCAGACACCGCGTGTAGTCATCGAACGTTATAGTACGCGCTACGACGTTACTCTTGACACCTTTTGCTTTCTTAGTGTCTTTTTTACCATTGACTCGCAAAGCGTACATTTTCGCTCTGAGTCCAACGAATTCGGTCATGATTGCGCCATTATTTTCATCTTTCATCAAGCCCGGCACTTTCTTGTTCTCAAGCGGTATACCGTACGCGTTGTCGACCGGATAATCGCTCGTATCAAACCTAGCGATATCACGTTTCACGTTCTCGTACACATCCTCGCACTCTATACGGTAGATCAAACTGTCAGTGTCGGTGTACATAATTTTACATTTGTCGCTATACAGAGGAGACATGTACTCGTGATGAAATTCATACAAACATATCTTTGATATGTCGAGGATACACATGCCTACGTAGATCGGTTTGTTAAATTTCACCTCGAGTTTGCGCATTTCTATTGCAACGAAATTTTCCGAAAAAATACTTCTACTATGAAAATTTGGTTTAGCGATCATTGCCTCCGCGCCGTATCTACCCTCCCAATGAGTCAATAATTTTACATCTACATGATTACGCACATTCTCCATCGTTTTCCCGAAAACCGCGTTATTCATCAGTTTATATAAATTCTTTTCGAAATCGTTTGTTGCGCGCGTTCTAAATCGTGTGTTTAATTCGATGTAATCGCGAAGCCATGGAGATTGAGCGAATTGCAATACGCGATGTATTTTTGTAACTTGAAGGCCATGGCACGTGCATTGCTGAAGGTTGCGATAGTGTATGACGTAGCGCTTCTTATCGCACACAGTGGCAAGGAGCTTGACCTGCCGCGCGCCTGGTGGCTTATCGCGCGTCGGACAGAACGGTAGGTCAGCGTGCGCCTCGTGTTTATTTTGTGGGTACTCCAGATCGACCTCGAGAATATAACCTGTGGGCGAATTCGTATCGATCGCGCTAAAATCAAAATTCGAAACGTCTTCGATCCATCAAAAATCGGCGTACGGTAGTGGTTGGCACATTGCCCAACCGTACAAGTTGTTTACGTCGAAATACATTAGGTACAACGATGGTTTCGATGGATCGTACGACTGCATGTACTTGTTATTGGCTCGCGCGTATCTGCCTGAACATTGACTCAGACCGCCGCGAATACCGCGTTCGATAAACATTACCATATCTATATCGGTTAGCAGTTCGAAATTTACATGAGTATGTTTCAACATGTGAAACCTGGCAATGTGTAGTAATAAGCGGGGTCTAGTCCGTAACTTTTGCTGCAACTGTCACGAAAATTTTCGAAAACGTCGGCCAATAACAAGACATCTGTTTTTAAATACAAATCGCTGTATTCTCCCAAGGTTCGAACGGAGAACCGCTGCCAAACGTTCACGGCGTGCGCGTAATCGCTCTCGGATACAGTGTCACCGACCAATGAACTGTAAAATGATTCGCGCGGTGGTAAACGCGTGTCCTGCAGCTTGTCCACGCAATCCACGTATTCGTAAGGAAAGACACCTTTTCGCGTCAGTAGTTCTAAATCGTGGACCGATAATTCGAAAAATTTGGAACGTACAATTTTTAATTTGTCCTTATCGAGGAAGGATGCCAATTTCTCGAGACTAGTGGTAAGAAATTTTAACGAATCGATGAACCGTAACTTTATATTGTTTCGCGAATCTGATTTATCGGCTGTGTCTTTAACGTTTTTCGTGAACGAGATATATTTTTCTTTAGTTAACGGTAGTACTTCGATCGAACCTTCGAACGCGGCAGCTATTTCCTTTATGATAAAATGTGCGTCATAGCCGGATAAATTGTGAAACACTACGGGAATGACATATGAGTCTTTATAGTTGAGATTGCAGTTTGAATGCGCGGGACCTCTGTAACGGCCGGTCAGATGGCAATGATCGCGTACTCGCTCCTCATCGTCGTTTAGTGTGAACGGTTTTTCACAAATGTGGCAGTGCGTCGCGCTGTGAAACGCATGCCACTGTTCTTTCGAGAGCGTTTCCATGGGGACATTGGCGGATAAAATACCCTTTACGCGATGCGCTATTTCTTCGAGTTCGTTGGCGAACCACGCGACGCAATCCTTATCGCGGCGAAACCGATACGTACATGACGAGTCGTCGTACGAGCACTGCACGTAGTATCCTATGCTAAATACCTCGTGGCGTTGATATGCGTACGTCGACGTTCTCTCATCCGCGTCCATCTTTTCCAGGGTGCATTCGAGATCGGCGTACACGACGAACGGAAGCCGCTCCTTCCTGTTGTAGTTGCGAAAGCTCAGCCATTTGTCGTCCTCGCTCGGTAGTCGGATGGCGCAGTCGTTCATCTCACTGCAGTCTACCGTGTGCGATTGCAATTTGTCGCTCGAATTAAAATAATGTAGACATCTGCAAAAAAAATTTGCAATTTTTACATATATCTTTTATATAAAAAATATAATATATCGTATATTATGATTTTTCTGTTTAATGTATTACTCACCGATCGCAAAAGTATTTCCTATGTTCATATCTATTTATTTGTGAGCTCACGAGGCGGGACAGGTTCTTTATCCACGCGAAATGTCCCACGTTGTAGTCTCGCGAGTCTTGCACGTACAACAGATTGACGTGCTTTTCTCTCTTCCGGTTGGTGAGCTGTATCGGTAGAACGGTTAATGTTTTATGTCCCTCGATGGTGTAGACATTTATCGATACGTCATTGAGTCGTTCAAATGTACTAATTCCTTTCAGAGACATTGGAAACTCAATGTCTTGTACATTTAACACGGTTGTATAATGTGGGTACAAGGATACCCGATCCACATATTGCTCGACTGGATACAGCGCGGCGACCACCGACCACGCGAAACACGCATTGTCCGTGGACCGGACGTTAATCACCGCTTTCTTCCTCAATATCTCTTGTGGTAATTCCAGGTGACACTCCGCGCGCATAGGATTATGTTTGTTGATATTAATTGTAAGATCGAGGATACGCGATAGGGCCCACCCGCTATCTCGCTCCTGGAACTCTTCGAGTTTCGCCAGTGTGGGTTCGATTACGTGTCGCTCGTACCACTCGCGCATATCGGATGTACGAAAGAGAGCATAGTTATTCGTGTTCATACTCTTATTGTCACGTTTATCACCCGTCACAAACTCACCGTTGAACACGGTGTTCACTTTCACGCTGTTGTGTATTCGTATAGCGTCTTGCACTTTCTCGAGCACTATACTAGCAGCGTCCACCATAAATTGTCGCGGTTCGATATAGTCTGTGTTAATCACCGCACCGGTCAGTATACGGCTTTCGAACGCGGCATCGATCTCTCGCCAAACGAATCTTTCCGCGTTATTGCCACTGCCGCCACTACTGGTGCCCGCGACCACCAAATCACCACCGCTGTGTATAAAACGTCTGTCTAATTGAATTCTCGCACCCTCGAGTAGTCTGACATTCGACACCAATATATGTCTATCTCCAGGCCAGAGCCGCGGACGCTTGGCGCGACAGTGCTCTTGGAGCTGTTCAACGGTTTCCTCGCATCGCTGTGCCCACGTGAAATACTCGCCCAAGGTAGCGACTTGGCGCGACTGCTCCAACAGTTCGCGCGCAATTTTATTGAGGTTTTCCATGTTTAAAAAATTTCTTTTGCACTATTTTTAAATCACGTCACACCTCTACGGAGCACTTGCACGCGACTCGACCGCACCGTACACACGATCGTTTGTACTCTTGAACGTGATAGCGCATACACGTTAAATGATGAGGATCGAAGCGTGCGACATCTTTATACGTCTCCAGCAAGATATCAAAATTATGACGCTCATCATAACCTTTATAAAGTGTTTTTGTATGGCTAGGATCGTTCACACACGCACAAGTTAGATATCGCAAGGTGTCTATCACCATCACTTCGATATACCTCCCAATACCTGTATCAAGTTGAATGTATACAAACTTTGCGTGTCCCAACGCAATACATTCATCAATTTTGTCCGTCCATAAAGAAATATTTCCTAGTAGGGAACTGTCATGTCTCCTAAGCAACTCTTCTTCCTGTAGTATAAACTCATCTCGCAATCGTCTATACACTTCGCGTCTCACGTGATAAGGCCAATCATACAGAGATCCAGTGTCAATGACGACCCTTGGTTTGATTACACGTTCACTATTGGTTTCGTATACACCAAGTCCAAGATTATGACATTGCACCTGCGATTCTTGTTGCACATTCGTTTGTTCTTCAAAATCCTTGTATAAAGTTCGGAAAATATCATTATACTTGTGCACCCATTCTATCCAAGAGAGATCACGGTTGTTACAGTTGTTAGCTAAGGTGTAATATTTCGGCATGTTGCTGGAGTAAAGGCGCGCACTTTATGTCGTCTCTCACACTTCTACGGAGCACTTGCACGCGACTCGACCGCACCGTACACACGATCGTTCACATTCTTGAACGTGATAACGCATACACGTTAAATGATGAGGATCGAAGCGTGCGACATCTTTATAATTCTCTAACAAGGTTTCAAAATTATGACTCTCATCATAACCTTTATAAAACGTCTTTGTATGGCTAGGATCGTTCAAACACGCACAGGTTAAAGATCGCGAGGTGTCCGTTACCACCAATTTGATGCACCTCCCAATACCTGCATCAATGTCAATGTATAAACTCTCTGCGTGTCCACACTTGATCTTGTTATAAATTTGTCTTGTCCATTTATATATGTCCTTTGCACTGTAAAAGTCGTGATCATCTTCTATACACTCATTCCGCATTCGTGTATACACTTCGCGTCTCACGCGATAAGGCCACCAAAAAGGATACGTAATTGCGCTGCTATAGACTTGCGGTTTACGTATGCGTTCAGTAGTTTCACATATATCAAGTTCATGGTCGCTACACTGCACCGGCGATGCTCGTTGTACTTCCGGTTCTCTTTGCGGATCCAGCTCAAGCTGCCATAAAATATAAAATATATCATAAAACTCAATCCCTTTGCGTTGAGAGGACTTCCTATAGTACTCGTCATGGCTACGTAAGTAACGTCTCCTCAGCATGTTGACCGAGTGAAGGCACACACTTATTCATGTTAATGTCTTTTCAATGTGTGCAAATTGGGCACATATTGCATGGAAAGATTTGATATACCGGAAGTCTGCAATTAGAGCAAGACCGACCTTCTATCGCGTCGTACAGCTCAATCACATGTTTTCGCACAACATACATATATCCGTAATCTGTGTCCGCTATTCTTACCATGCATGATGCACATGCAACAAAACTGCCACCCGTGGTGTAGTAACAATATATTGCGCAAAACTTGGTGCGTCCATTTAGCGAGCAAATTTCTGAGTGCGACACTATTTTTTCAATGGTTTTCGTTAGATCTTCTCCTGAAAGGTCACTGATGTAATCACTGTCATCCGACAACGCGTGTTCTTCGTCAGATGATTCGTCTACTATTGCTTCGAATTCCATTAACTCTTCGTCTATAATTTCCAGAAATTCTTCGTTGGGCAAATCATTTACTTCTACTTGTAGGTCTCGTACTATCTCTATTTGCTGTATTTGCTCTTCATCGGATGATTCGGCTAAGTCTATGTCCATCCGCTCGTCGTCAAACGACTCAGTCAAATCTATTGTCTCTATTTCCATTTTTTTTTGTAGATTCTCATAAAATCATTTTTCTACACTGCACACACACACATAAAAACAAAACCATCGAGTATCCACTTTATTTTTTTCAAGCGAACTATACTGACGCGCAGACTTCCAATTCATATACTGTGGCTCTGACGCGCTTCACTCATCGTTATATATTTCATCTATCATTCTTTTCTCTCCTTCCAACTGGAACATCACGTATCGTTCCTTCTTCTTCTATCTACTGCATAGTGTCATCATCAGATCTATTGTTCTTCATATGCGTTACAGAAAGGTAATATCCCTTGGACGTTGCGTTCTGCTTACGCGCTATTTTGTCCACAACGTCTAGCAGCTTGATCTCGGCGCTCGCTTTGTCATACGCGCCGCTATAACCGAATGGATCCACTGCATAGCGTCATCAGATCTATTGTTCATTATATGCGTTACAGAAAGGTAATATCACTTGGACGGTGAGTTCTGCTTACGCACTTTTTGTCTACAAATTCTAGCAGCCTGATCTCGGCGCTCGCTTTGTAACGCGCGACGCCGTAACCGAATGGCGTCGCGAAATATACCCCGATAAACAATAAAGAGGACACCAAAGGACATCGCGACGTTATAACCGAGCAACGTCGCGAAACTTGTCCTGACACGCAACCCTGATGAACAATTCTTCCTAGAAAAAAAGTGATAAAGAGGACACCAAAAGACATCGCGCCGTTATAACCGAGTGACACCGCGAAACATGCCCCGGCACGTTTACCGAAAACCCTCCGATAAACAGGTCTTCGGAGAAATAATGATGATCATGACCGCGACACCGCGACGGTTAAATCATTCTCATCGAGACAAACATTTTTTATCACCGATATTTAATCGTGAATATTGTTGACATATTTAATCCACCTGAACAATGCATTCGCTTCGCATTAAGCGACGTCATAATCGAATGATGCAGTGAAACATGTCCTAACACGTTCGCTCAAAACCTTGATAAACACCTTTTCTCAGAATACGTTCTAGAAGCATTAATCCCCCCACCACGTCATAATTTATAAAAAAAGGGTGTAGGGTGTTGCCGCGTATACGCTCCGTTAATTTTATGCGAACGGTCAGTCTTGTACAAACGGTCGACTTGTCATAACCGAGAGTGAAAAATATACTCCGCTGCGGGAAGCAACAGTGGTGCAAGCATGAATTATTACGTGCCGATTCCCGAAGCTGCAACTCCATCGAGTGAGAACAAGTGAGTTTCGTTTTATTTATAGTCTCCTATTTTATAATTTTTCCAATTTTATTATTATTATTATTTTAAAACTCATCGTTATTTTTTTCTACAGCACTTCGTTGGAGCGTCGTGCGGTGCGTATACTCAACAGACGATACGCATTGACATCTACAGCTTACAAGTATTTGGATATTGGGATCAGCGTGAGACCTCCACATGGTTCTTTTGTGGAATTGGTCCTTGGCGACAACCGAGGATTTTAAATCGCGATGCATCATAGAACGTGGACGGTGCTCATCGATAGACGCATGGATGTCGAGCGACTCGTGCAGTCAACCGTCGGTCAGTCGCTGACTATTCAAGATCTAATACTCGAAGTTGTACAAATGCGTGATGATAAACTTGTAAAATTGTCGTCGCGCAATACTTCTTTGTACATGAAACCTGCAACTATTCTCTTTTTACTCACGCTCGAACACTGCGTCGAGCATGTCTTCCGCGAGCTATATCAGCTTGCGAGAGAGGTAGATAAGAGGTTCATCGATTTTGCAAGTATTCTACAAAGAAATCGTATTACTGAAAAATGTGACGCCTTTAGTATCTTGCGCAGCTATTACGACCAAACGTCAATTGTAGATTGCGAACTCATAGCGTATGCTATGGATGATATTATGTATGATGCATCGAGAAAGAGATCTTTTGATGTAGTAGATTAACATGAGAATAAATGTATAACATATCTAAAATAATTTTTTACTTATTTAATTTTCCTTCCACATTCTCCTCATCTGTTCCTTATTAGAATATTAAAATTTAAATACCGAGCGTATGATGCGCGAACGAAAGAAAGCGAATGGGATGGGTAGAGAGAACGCAAAGAGATGCGATATCGTAACTCTCAGATTACAATAACTGACCTACTGACCGACTTACCACTGCTTAGTCACACATAGTGACCCTCTATACAGAGTCTTGACATAAGCGATTACGATTGCAGCTCGAGCGTCGTCCCGTCGGGCGCGGACACGGGCACCCCCCAAATTAAGGTAAGAACGAGCGAGCGAAAACGTGTGAACGTTTACGCAGGCGGGAGAGAGAGCGAGAAGACGCAAACGCGGGCGGGCGGGCGGTGGCGGCGGCGCGGGTGGCGCGGGCGGCGCGGGCGGCGCGGGCGGCGCGGGCGGCGCGGGCGGCGCGGTACCCCCTCCCCCGCGCGGACCCTACGCGATCCTAACGCGGCACCCCTCCCCCGCGCGGACCCTACGCGACCCTAACGCGGCACCCCTCCCCCGCGTGACGTCAACACCCCTCGCCCTCCTTTGTAATACAAGACACCGCTTGTAAATATCCACCCCCCCCCTCGCCTAATGCCCTCCCCCTCGACCCTCGGTCCCCCCCCCCCGCCCCTCACCCCCCCTCACGTGACGTCATCCCCCTCGACCCTTGGTTACCTCCCCCCCGCCCCTCACCCCCCCCCCTCATTGCCCCCTGGTCCAGAACCGGGGTATACACACTACTCAAAAGCTCATTACAGCACCGGTATTAAAATACCCGGATTTTGAGCAAGAGTTTGTAGTGACGACCGATGCGTCAAATTACGCAATCGGAGCGATACTATCACAGAGGAAGATCGGTGAAGATCAACCCGTGGCGTATGCTAGCCGAGTATTAAACAAAGCGGAAATGAACTATAGCACAACGGAGAAAGAGTTACTAGCCATAGTATGGGCGGTGAAGCATTTCCGACCATACCTATATGGAACAAAATTCACAATAGTAACGGATCACAAGTCTTTGGTGAGGTTATTTAACGTCAATGACCCAGGATCACGATTGATTCGTTGGAGGCTAAAATTAGAAGAATATGACTACACAATCGTGCATAAGGCCGGTCAAGCGAACAGAAACGCTGACGCGCTAAGTCGGTACGTACCCGCCGACATTAATGGGATAGAGAAGGACAAAAGAGATAACACGAACGTCGAAAGACGATATACCGAAGAGGAGAAACGACGAATACTTTATGAATATCATGATGCACCGATAGGAGGGCATCAAGGAGTAGAACGCACGATAAACAGAATCCGATTAACGCATAATTGGAGAGGACTAACGAAATATGTCAAAAACTATATCTCCAAGTGCGAATTATGCCAGAAAAATAAATTGGCGCGAAAAATTAAAGCACCCTTAATAATTACGGACACAGCGGATAGACCATTTGAGAAATGTGCGTTAGACATAGTAGGACCGTTAACAATGACCGAAAACGGAAATAAATACATCCTCACATTTCAGGATAATCTAACGAAGTTTAGCAAGGCAATACCGATACCTAATCAGAAAGCTAATACTATCGCGAAAGAGTTCGTAACAAAAATAATTTTTGAGTATGGCATTCCAGAAAAAATTTTAACCGATCAAGGTACAAATTTTCTAAGCAAAATTTTTAAGAGCACGTGTAAACTGTTGAAAATCGAGAAAATTCAAACAACGGCGTACCATCCCGAAAGTAATGGAGCGCTAGAACGTTCTCACAGAACGTTAGCGGAGTATTTGCAACATTACATTAACGCAGATCAGACCGATTGGGACGAGTGGACACCCTATGCGATGTTCGCGTATAACACGACTCCGCACACAGCTACAGGCTTCACCCCGTTTGAGCTTATTTACGGGCACCAAGCGACACTACCTACGGCACTGTCGCAACCGCCGAAGCCGACTTACACGTATGACGATTACGTGCAAGAGCTGAAGGAAAAATTACGTGCAACGCAACGAGTCGCAAAGGAACATTTGCGAACCGAAAAAGAAAAAGCAAAGGAAACCTACGATAGGAAAACCAAAGAAACCACTTTTAAGGTGGGAGAAAAAGTACTATTGCACGACGACACCGTACGTCGAGGTAGATAAAAAAAATTGGAACCGAAATGGATAGGTCCATATACGATAATTGAAAGGAATTCTGTGGTCAATTACACCCTCAAAATGGGACGAAGAAGCATAAAAGTACACGTAAATAGAATAAAAGCCTTTATAGAACACTAAGCCGAAAGAAGCAGCAAAAGAATTAATTTTTAACGTAAGGCGTAGATAAATAGAGATAGCCTCACAAATACCCCAAGGAACCCATTTCCCATTCCTAATAACGCCGGAAAACTGGGCCACAATCGAAAAATTCGCGAAGATTAGCGCTTACTATGACGGTACAAACTTATACACAGTTGTACAATTTCCACTTACTACGTACCCAATGTACGAGATAATAAAAGCAATCCCTTTACCCGTTCATAAGAGTGAAGACACATTCGTATTTGTAGAAATAAATCAAAGAATAATAGCGGTAGATAAGGATAGCCGAACTTATTTCACACTTATAGAAAACGAATTAAATATATGTACTAGAGACAATAATGTATATGTTTGCGAGCGAAATTTCCCCGTCCTTCACGTAGACAGTAACGCGCCATGTGAAATACAAGCCTAGTGTTGCGCCCGAGCCGAGACGCCCGGTAGAAGCCCGAGAGGCAGCGCGAAGCGTTGCCTGACAACGTTCCTAGCGACGAGCCGGTCGTTGTTTGTTGACAGATGTCGGCGTTCAGATTTCGCGCCGGGCCTTGGAGCAGATCAGACGTGTTTACGAGTTTCTGTTATATTTCTGCATTAGCCATTAAACGAGTTCTCAAACCATCCGAGAGTCTTTATTCCCGGAAACGGGATAGCGCGCCGCGTTCGCGAGTGAGTGTGTTGTGCGAGAGAGAGTGTAGCGAACGCGCGGTCGAGCGTAACATTTTGGGGGCTCGTCCGGGATCGGACGAGCGAGGACGGACGAGCGAACGAGGAATTCGATGACGAGTACCGAGTCATCGACAGCACCTACGACGAGGAAAAGAGCGCGCATGGCGACTCAAAGGCCGTGTGCTCCACAGCTCGAGACGGGGACGGAAATTTTCCGGGCCGGCCCGAGCGCCCCTCAGTTCTCTGCAGAGACGGAGATCCTGTAAGCTATGCTGCGAGAGATCCGCGAGATGCGCGAGGAACACGCACGTAGAGAGCGTGAATACACGGAGAGGTTTCGCCGCCAGGAGGAGGAGCTACGTCGTCTCCGTGGGACGATCTCCGGCGACTCCAATACTCAGCTAAGTCTCTCCTTATCTAGAGCGTCCGGGGACACGGGGACGCGAGGCGCGAACGACGCGAGGGCGCGGGTGGCTCGCGAGGGGGGCGCGGTCGCGAGCGGCGTGGACGTGCACGCGGGCGGCGCGGCGGCGCGGAACGCGAGCGCGAGTGAGAGGATCGCGGTCGCGGGCGGCGCGGGCGTGCACGCGGGCGGCGCGGAAGCGCGAGAAGAGCACACGGGTGACCGTGACGCAGACGTGAGTGGCGCGGGGATACGAACTGTGCGCGCGGGTGAAAGTGTCGCGGTCGCGAGTGAGCTTGGATATAAGCTAAAACCCGACACGTTTGACGGGACGGTCTCGTTACATGAATATTTTTCGCAGTTAAATTTAATCGCACGGGCGAATCGATGGGATGACTCTACCAAAACGATCGCGTTGGCTTCGAGCCTGAGGGGGAAAGCGCACTCAGTTTTAGAGACGGTTGAAGATGTCGAACGGCTAGATTTCGCTGAGCTCAAAGCAAAGCTTGAGCTGCGTTTCGGGGAGGGACGACAATCGCAGAATAGCTACGTCGCATTCACGAATCGCAAGCAAAAATTCGGGGAGGATTTGGCCGCTCTTGGTGCTGAAATCGATAGACTGTCGCGCCTGGCGTACCCCGAGTGCCCGTATGAGTTGCGCGATAAGATCGCTTGCGCGCAGTTTGTTACAGCCGTCTCAGATTATTTCATTAAGCGAGCGCTTCAGATGGAAGGTATAACCTCTCTGAATGCAGCTGTCGAAAGGGCTAAGGCACTTAAAATCATTCAGGGAGACAATTCGGAGAGACATGGAGGAAATTTTAATAAGAATTTTGTGAAAAAAGGAGTCGGACATGCGGGCGAAAGTGAAAAACGCGCTGAAGAAAAGAAAGGTGTAGAGAAAGAGAAGGCGGGGAAGGGCCCGAAGGGGAATTGGCGTGGCAGCAAGTTTAGCGCCGGCCGGGGGGAATGTTGGTCTTGCGGTAAGACTGGGCATTTTCGATCAGAATGCCCCAATGAGGGAAACGCGATTTAGTTGAGCTTAGCGGGGTAAGCTCAACTTTTATGAAAAATTCCCCGAAAGTCGGTCGATTTAAGCATTGTAAACTAGATAATAAGGAAAATAAAAATAATTTTTGTTTTGATGGTTTCCTGAATGATAAATGTTGTTCTTTTAAGATAGATACGGGCTCCGATGTTTCCATTGTAAGTTCCAAAATGATTGATAGTAAGGTGAAGAGAATTAAAGTAGAGAATTGTAATTTGAGATATCCAACTGGAGAAAGGGTTCCTTTAGATTCTAAAGTAAAGGTCAATGTTCAAATTGGTAAACATTCTGTTGAAATTCTTATGTTTGTCGCAGAAATTAGTGATAAATGTCTTTTGGGAATAGATTTTCTCGAAAAAGTGAATCTGGAAAATATTTTTGAACCTTTCTTTGTTAATCCTGAATTAAATGAGAAGAAGAATCTTAATTGTTCTTGTATTAAGTTTTTTTCCGAGGGGGACTCTTCTATCTTAAAGGAACTTTTTGAAAATAATTCTGGAAGTCTAAATGAGGCCCAGAAGGAAATTTTTGCCGGTTTTTTAAAAGATTTCCGGGATGTGTTTTCTGAAACTATTGTAGCAGGGAATTGTGGTATTATTGAACATGTGATAAATGTGAAAGATTCTTCCCCCTATTAAGCAGGTCCCTCGTCGTATTCCTATTCATATGAGGAAGGAAGTTAATAAAATTATTGAGGATATGTGGAAGCAAGGGGTAATTGAGGAGTCACAAAGCCCCTGGATCTCGCCTGCAGTTTTGGTCAGAAAAAAAGATGGTACAATTCGATTTTGTGTGGATTATAGGAAGTTGAATTTGGTAACTAAGAAAGACTCTCATCCTTTACCCAGAATCGATGACATTCTCGATCAATTGTCAGGTAACATTTGGTTCTGTACTTTAGATTTAAAGAGCGGGTATTGGCAAATAAAGATTCGTTCCGAAGATAAGGAGAAAACTGCGTTCTCTATTGGAAACGGGTTGTGGCAGTTTACCGTCATGCCCTTTGGTCTCTGCAATGCCCCTGCTACATTTCAACGTCTAATGGAGAGAGTTTTAAAAGATTTGTTATCAAAAATTTGCTTAGTTTATCTTGATGATGTAATAATCTTTGGAAAAAGTTTTTCTGAAATTATGGAGAATTTGAAAACAGTGCTCTTACGATTAAGAAAAGTAAATTTAAAAATTAATCCAAAGAAATGTACTCTTTTTGGAAGGAATGTTAGATATTTGGGGCATGTAGTTTCAGCAGAGGGCATAGCCACAGATCCCGAAAAGATATCTGCGGTCAGTGATTGGTCGGTTCCGCATACCAAAACACAATTGCGAAGTTTCTTGGGATTCTGTTCGTACTATCGAAAATTTATTAAAGGATTTTCTTCTTTGGCGAAACCTTTTTACTCTCTCACGGGGAATCAATCCAAATTCATTTGGGGGGAGGAATGTCAAAGAACTTTTGAAAAATTAAAGCGGGTCTTGTCTTCCCCTCCGGTGCTTTCTTTTCCCAAAGGGGAGGGGGAATTTATTTTAGATACCGATGCTTCGAATATTGGTATTGGCGCGGTTTTGTCGCAAAAGCAGGAGGGGGAGGAAAGAGTCATAGCTTATTTTAGTCGGGTTCTCAATAAGGCCGAAAGAAACTATTGTGTTACTCGCCGGGAACTCTTGGCGGTAGTAGACTCTATTTTTTTTTTTCGCCATTACCTTTTGGGGCGAAAGTTTTTGATTCGCACGGATCACGTTTCATTGAAGTGGCTTATGTCCTTCAAGGATTTAGAGGGACAGCTGGCGCGATGGTTGGAAAGACTTCAAGAATATGAGTTTGACATTGTCCATCGAAAGGGTCAATCTCATAAGAATGCTGATGGTTTGTCCAGACGTCAATGTGAAAAGTTTGATTGTAAATATTGTGCCAAAATTGAGAAAAGGGCAACTGAAGAACAGAATGGAACAATTGCTCGTTTAATTTTTCAAGGAGAAAGTTTGGAAACTTGGCGTAAAGAACAAAGAGAGGATGCGGGAGTGGCATTCATCATACGGGGAAAGGAAGATGGGGTCCGTCCTCCGCGTTCTGAAATCCCTGCCGGGGAAGTTTCCGCCCAAATTTATTGGTCGCACTGGGATGCGCTGGTTTTGAGAGACGAAGTCCTATACAAAAGGTGGGAAGCTCCGAGTTTGAAAACAAGCTTTCTTCAGCTTGTTGTTCCCCGAAGCCGGGTTAAAGAGATTCTGGAAGAAGCCCATGACTCTTCTTCGGGCGGACATTTTGGAGTTAACAAGACTCTGGAAAAGATCCGCAAGCGTTTTTACTGGGCAACTTGCAAACGGGATGTTGAGGACTGGTGCAGAACTTGCAAGATCTGCGTTTCTAAGAGGGGTCCCTCTGGGAAAGGGAAATCCCCTTTACAAGTCTATAATGTTGGGTCACCGTTCGAGAGGTTACAAATGGATATTCTCGGTCCCCTTCCTACAAGCAATTCTGGGAATAAATATCTCCTTGTCATCGTGGATTGCTTTACCAAATGGGTGGAAGCATTTCCTCTGAAAAATATAAGAGCTAAGACTGTGGCGGAGGTCTTCGCCAATCAAGTTGTGTCGAGATATGGGGTCCCTTTGGAGGTGCACACGGATCAAGGGAGAAACTTCGAATCAAAGCTGTTCGCAGAATTAATGAATCTTCTTGGGATCAGGAAAACGAGAACTACTCCCTTGCATCCTTAGTCAGACGGACAGGTGGAGCGACAACATCAAACGATTATTAATTATCTGGCGAAATTTGTTTCCGAAAGTCAAAAGGATTGGGATCGATGGATACCCATGATTTTGTTGGCTTATAGGTCATCAAAACATGAGACAACTGGCACTACTCCTGCGGAATTATGTTTTGCTCGTGATTTAAGATTACCTTTAGATTTGTTACAGGGAGGTCCTCCAAGGCTTCATGAAAGACAGGGGCAGACGGAGGAGAATTTTGTTGGGGATCTGAAAAAGAAGTTTGAAGAGATTCATTCTGGAGTGAAGGAGCGAATAGTTGCTAAATCTTCTCGGGTGAAGGCCTGGTATGATCGTGGAGCTAGGCGTTTCCTTTTTCAGGAGGGGCAGAAGGTCTGGCTCTACAATCCTCGTAGAGCTAAAGGAAAAGCCCCGAAATTGCAGAGTAACTGGGAGGGACCCTATTGCATAATGAAAAAATTGAGCGACGTGGTGTATTGCATCCAGAAGTCACCCAAGCATAGAAAAAAGATTGTTCATTCGGATAGGCTAGCTTTATATTCTGAAAGGAAGTTAGAGGAGGAAAGGCTAGGGTAGAACGGAGCCCGGATCTTTAATAAGTTTTGTAACGTACAGATTTTGAATAAAAAGTTTGTGAAAAAGAAGTCTTAAATGTTTAATTTTTGTAATTTTTAACAGCTATTATGTTCTGTTTCTGTGCGTGATTGTTTTTTTTTAGGGGAAAATGGTGGTACGCAAAGGAAGGTCCTGGGACGCTAGATTTATGGCAGAACATCGCTTGGACTCCCGATCGAAGAGGACCGTCCGCCCACAGTTTTTGACCCGTGGTTTTCCTGTGGGCCATAGGGCAGATGCCGGGCGGGGACTTGGGGAGCCCTGCGGGGCGCTGGGTCCACGGGAAGTTTCCCCCCCCCCTTGTCCGAAGACTTCGTGGGAGAGCGACGGGGCGGCAGTCGTTGGAGCGGAACGGAAGTCGGAGACCGGAACTCGAGGATGAGGCAGAGAGGACGGCCCTTCCTGAAGTCGGCTTAGGAGAGTCTGGCCAGCTTTCCCTGGAGGTCAGTCGTGGGAAGGAGAGTGTAGAAGCTTTGTCTCCTTTGCCTGTCTGGGCGCTGTTCTCCAGAAGATTGTCGGGGCGACAATCTAAGGAGCGGGGGGGCAGTGTTGCGCCCGAGCCGAGACGCCCGGTAGAAGCCCGAGAGGCAGCGCGAAGCGTTGCCTGACAACGTTCCTAGCGACGAGCCGGTCGTTGTTTGTTGACAGATGTCGGCGTTCAGATTTCGCGCCGGGCCTTGGAGCAGATCAGACGTGTTTACGAGTTTCTGTTATATTTCTGCATTAGCCATTAAACGAGTTCTCAAACCATCTGAGAGTCTTTATTCCCGGAAACGGGATAGCGCGCCGCGTTCGCGAGTGAGTGTGTTGTGCGAGAGAGAGTGTAGCGAACGCGCGGTCGAGCGTAACACTATGTAACCCTAAATACATATTCGAGCCGCTGCAGCGTTCGCAGCATACACGCAAAAACTACTATTTGGCTAGCATTAAATAACCCGAACGCGTGGCTATATTCGACGCAAGAGAAACAAACCATAGAGATAGCATGTAAAAACCAAGCAAGCCAAAAAGTAGAAATTGAACGAACAGGACGGATAACATTGAACGATAAATGCAAATTAGTGACGCCCGACATTACGATAAAGACGAACACGCAACAAGGAACGACGTACGTGCAGACGCATCTGCCCCACTACAAAATAACGTTCACCGATACACAGAGGACAAGGCAACGGACAGACGTTAATGACGTAGTAAAATTCAAAAAGGTTGTAACAAACCCAATGGAAATTTTGGAACTAAGCAGAAAATTAGGAGAAATAAAAACCGAGTTAACAACAGACGATGTAGATATACATAAATACACAACGTACCCGATAATCTCAGGCTTCACGGGAACAGCGATAATTATTATATGTTTAGCCATATTATATGTAACAAAAAGAAATAGAAATAAAACGGGATTACCCATAAACTTAAACCTAAATCCCATGCGTAAGCCTAAGATTATCCAAGAACATATATACAACACGGCAAGCGGCCGAAGCGCACTCGACGTAAGCGAAACAGCGAAAAGAGGAAGCGACACCGCGATATTATATTGAACAACGACTAGATGTAAGAGACTCTTGTAAACTAGATGTAAGAGACCATTGTAAAAGAAAATAATAAAAATGATACTACCTCTAGAATTAAGATAAGATAAGAATAAAGATAGGATAAAATCTGTGAAATACGAGAAACTCCGACCGTAGTTTTTCTCTTCCCAAAGGGGGAGGAATGTTGCAATCCAAACTCGTGACGATTGCCACAGCATAATGAAAATAGGAAATTGATTACCATAGTATTATTAAAATAGGAAGTCGCGAGTTAAACAGGAAACCGCGAGTCAGCATAGCAGCTGACTGCGCGGCCAGACTCTCTACCGAGAACCGAAGCGACCTAGAGAGGTTCGCGGAACGCTGACCGCGCAAGGACCCTGAACCGATCCCGCTTGACGACGATACGGAATAAATAGAGCGGAGGACAGGGATCGGGAGGGCAGTTCAAAGTCAGAGTTCGAGTCAGTGACAATTGTAACGCGTAATAATAAGAAAGATTATTGTATATTGAAATAGAACTTGAATTTATTAAAGTGTTTGAAAGTAAAAGTTATATCGAGTCTGTGATTTCTCCCGACGACTTCCCCGCGGACAGTGATCCCAATACTCGTGCACGGAGCGGCACAACAATAATGAGACAGTTTTATTTGCGTCTATCTACAGAAGACCTAAGGGTCTCCTCTTACACGAATTCGTTGAAACACTTACGAGTGTTTCGCATCTGTATAAAAACATAATCATTGGCGGTGACTTTAAATGTGACCTCTTTTCGACGAATTTTGAAGCGAATTATTTACGCGAACTTATGTCAGGCATATCAATGTATATTGTACACTCAGATGCTACGCATCACACAGCCACTTCTGACTCGTGGCTGGATGTTCTTGCGGTTGATGACGGTGAAAAGATCTTGACGTTTGCTAAATCCGAGTGCCCGTTTATAGCCGGTCATGATCTCATCGAGTTGCCGCTTTCACTTGGTATGATCTTACCGATTGAGCGTAATATTTTAAGGCGTAGTTATAGAGCCATTGATGGTGATGAGTTTCGTGACCATCATCAGTCTATCATTGAGAATACTGATTTTCTGGCGTGCATTCGGGTAATCACTGATGGTGGTTGTGTTGGCCAGGTTGACTTGTTGACCAGGCGAGTGTTTCTGGTGTTGACAGGCTCTGTGCGGTGCTGTCTGATACTTTGCTTGGGACGCTTGATGTGTTTGCTCCTGAGCGTGTATTTGTTATCAGGAAGCCCCCTGCTCGGTGGCTCACACTTGAACTTAAAACCCGGCTTCGTACTCGTAATCAGCTATATAAGCAGGCAAAGCGTTCCAATAGTTTGCTCGGTTATGCCACCTATAGACTTTTTCGTAACCGGCTTAATATTGATATAAAGCGTGCCAAAAGCGAGTTTCTATTCAATTCTCTTAAAAACATCACGGATCCTGGTAAACTATGGAGAGAACTGGCTTGTTTAAGTTATGTAAAATTATCCGTAGTTTCTCCTCTACGTTTTTTTTACACCTGATCAATTAAATTCATTTTATGTTTCAGTTTCTAACGCTCAGTTGCCTTGCTTGTATGCTGACTTTATTTCCGCCATTGCTCTGGTTACTCGTCCATCTCAGCGTCCAGAATTTGTTTTCTCTGCCATAACGCCGTGCATGATTTTTAAGCTCATTTCTGTGGGACCGCTTCATTCTTATGCGTCGGGGTCTGATGGAATTCCGCTTTATATTTTGCGTATTGCTTGGCCTATGATTTGATCGTGTCTTACTGCTTTATTTAACCGCTCATTAGAAACTTCTTCATTTCCGTCTCAGCGGAAGCTTATCCGCCCTCTTTCGAAGATTCGCATTCCATTATCCCCGTCTGATACGAGACCGATAGCCAATCTACCTGAGCTTTCTAAGATTCTTGAAAGGATTGTTGCCTCACAGATCACTGACTATTTAATCGAGCATGATCTCTTAAGTCCGAGACAGTCTGCGTATCGACCGTGTCATAACACTCAGTCAGCACTACTACGTATTTGTAACGATATCAAAGAGGGGATAGACAATAGACTTGTCACAATCATGATCCTCTTTGATTTTAGTAAGGCATTCGATACTGTTCCACATCTTCGTCTACTCATTAAGCTTAAGAAGATCGGTTTCTCTGATGCTGTTTTTACATGGATTTTTTCGTATTTGACTGGTCGTTCTCAGACTGTTGATGATACTGGCAAACTTTCTGATTGGCTGTCTACGTCATCTGGCGTCCCTCAGGGCTCTGTGCTTGGCCCACTTTTATTCTCTCTTTTGTTAACGATATTGGTTATGTCTTGTTGCATACATTTCATATGATGTTTGCAGACGACATTCAAATTTATCTTTCATGCTCACCGGCCGACATTCCTCATGGATTAGAGTTAATTTCTAGGGATGCAAACGCTATTTTTAATTACGCTGAGTCTAATGGTCTCAAATTGAATCCTGCCAAATCAAAGGTGCTTATTTATGGTAGTCAAGCTTATGTTAAGCATATTGATTTTAGTCTTCTACTGCCTATTACTGTAATAAACCAAGTACCTCTTCCTTTTGTGAGTGAAGTGAGGAATTTGGGCGTTGTTTTCACGTCTACTCTTTCTTGGAGGAAGCACATTTTGCATGTCTCGCAGAGGGTCCATTATGCGCTACACAAGCTAAAATTCAACAGAAACTCTCTTTCCACTGAATTAAGAACCAAATTAGTTACGACATTGATTATGTTTCATATTGACTATTGTTGTCTTGTCTATCATGGTTTGAGCAATGAGTTGAATACCAAATTGCAGAGACTTGTAAATTGCTGTATTCGTTTTATTTTTGATCCCGGACGTGATGAACATATTACGCCATACAGACGTCGACTGGGCTGGCTCTCAGTTGAAAATAGAAGGTTACATTTTATTGGTTGTCAGATGTATCGTATCCTTTTCTTACATTCTCCATCCTACCTGAGTGAGCTTTTTACTCTTCCTGATCCATCGTTGAGAAGATCTGACCGCCTTGTTTCTACTTCTCAAACTTTTCACATTCCGTCTTGTAGAACTACTATGTACATGAACTCCTTTCGCCTTTCTTTAATACGTTTTTGGCATATTCTTCTTAACAACATAATATCAGCTTCTTCTCTTGCATCCTTTAAAGACCTTCTCCGCTTGTTTCTATTCTCATCTGAATCTGTTTGATACTCTTGGCCTTCTGTGTAAATTGTAATGGTGCTATGTTATCATCGTCTAGTCGGACAATCTAGTTTGCTGCGTTATACAAATAATTATCTTAGTTTAAGTCATACATTGCGTTATACAAATAATTATTCTTAGTTTAAGTTGCGTTGCGTATTTCAATTGGTTCTTAGCTTTATTTTAAGTTAACATTTTTGTTCTTGCTTTTTCTTTTTTTTCTAGTTTAATATTAGTTTTAAGTATTACATTGGAAAGCAATATGTATGTAACTTAGCTTATCTTTTCTATTACTGTCATGCTGTTTCTGCTTTATTTTCTTAGCTACTGTTATGTTGCATTCTATGTCTTTTGCTATTTTGTTTCTTTGCCCTTTAGCCTACGCTTGGGCATAAATAAACCTAATCAATCAATCAATCTCTCTCTCTCTCTCTGTATAATGCGGATAATGAACTTATTAATTGTAATGGAAAGTACGAAGTATTCACTATAAAAATAAAACAACCTGATTTTTCGATGCGCGGAACTAGCTCGCGGCTGGTCAGGGTCGAGAAAAGGCGCGGAGGAAGAGACGCAAGACGGCGTGTTTTACAATCGAGTATTTATTTTCACAAGTGAAAATTGTTATTACAATAGGATGTTATAGAAGGCGATTTCCTCAGATTCGCTTTTACAATTATAATAATAACGTGTTATTACAAGTTCTCAAGACGCGTGTTATGTGAACGCAAGGCGGCGCGTATTAGTACGCCGAGTTCGTAGGATCGGCCCGCGGCGTTAGCTGACGGAAGATGTGATCGATGGGCGCGTTTGATAGCCCGCGTGGGGCGGCGCGCGAAAGTGAAAGTAACGTCGGTATGTCGCGTGTGTACGTGGGCGGAGCCTAATTTCGTAGATTCGCGGAAAATGGGTTGAACTGACGCGAGGCGTGTACGGCACGCGGAGCTATTAGACGAGCGCGTAGAAATGGCGCGAGGCGTGTGCGGCACGCGGATCTGTTAGAAGGAGATGACAGGAAATGGCGTGTAAACGGGAACACCCGTTGGAGAAGAGTACTCTCCTCTGCGGTACACGTCGTAGACTGACGGCAACCGGGAACACCCGGCAGGACAGAGCTCTGTACGTTTGCACGTCAAGGAAAAGATCACGGTCGGGGACGCCCGACGTACGGCGAACGCTCCGTACGGGTCGTGGTCTTTTGCGTGAGCTGGAAGGCGGTGCCGGTTACCGAGAATTCTCGGGGGAGACGAAGTACTCTTAACCTCGTTGGCACGGCTGGTTCCTGGAAAATAGGATCGGGACCGGGAGTCGTGAGCAGCGGACAGGTCGGAACGGCTTGCTGTCTCACGACGGAGTCTCATAATTTGGCGAGATCGTCGCCTTTTTATACCCCCTCGGTTCGCTATCCCGGTAGCGGGGGTATCGCCGACGCGGAGGCGCACGTGGCGGGGATGCCGGGCCGGAGCGGTAGGGGCGACGAGCGCTTCGGCGTTGCGAACGCGCTCGGTGATTTTCGGGCGCTATCGGGTATCGATCGGTCGCTCCGAAACGATCCCGGCGGCGAGTGCGCCGACTTTGTGTAACTTAAAAAGATGTGTGGGGGCATTTCGCCCCCTTGCTTCGCCCGACGGGTGGTCGGCCGGGCGGCTCGGCTCAGGCTGGTGGATGGCCGGAACGATGCAATTTTGGGGGTGCATCGTTACAAAGATAATAAGAGTGGGGAATCTAGTTCGGCGATGAAACGTGCATTATCGCTGACGGATGAAAGTTAGCAGGGAGGATCTGGTATGGAGAAGAAGATAGATTGGTTGGTGTATAAAATCAAGGATGATATGGTCAGCAAAAAGGAAATAAAGAATATGATTATAGATATAGTTAAATATGAAACAGAAAATTTGAAGAAGGAGATGGAAAAAATGAAGAGGATGATAGAAAATTGTAATAAAGCAATGAAAGATGAATTACAAAAAATGGTGAATACAAGTACAAGTATGGAAAGAGGAGAGGTAAAAAAGAGTTATAGTGGAGTCATGAAAGGAAATCAAACAGAATCAGTGTTGATTATTAAACCTAAGGATGGAGAAGAGAACAAATCAAGTGAGGATACAAAGAGAGATGTCAGAAAAATTGATATCACGAAATTAGGAGTGGGAATTACAAGAATGAAAAAAGTGAAAAGAGGAGCAGTAGTAGTTGGATGTGAAAATAGAGTTCAAGCAGAGAAGCTGAAGCAAGAAGTTGTGAAGAATTTGGGAAAAAAATATGAAATACAAGTACCAAAGAAGAGGAAACCGAAAGTGAAGATATTCAATGTTGACAATGAAGATTGTGAGAATGAACAGATTTTATGGGAGAAGATAGAAGAACAAAACGAAATGCAGAAGAACACCATCGAGGGGAAGATAATACGGAAAGTGACAAAAGAAAATTTTAAAAAACGATGGTACATAATAGCGTAGATGAATACTGAGACAAGAGAGAAATTTCTGCAAATGGAGAAACTAAAAATAGGATGGAACATGTGTAAAGTACAGGATTATATAGGGATTATAAGGTGTTATAAGTGTTGCGGTTATTATCATTTTGCAAAGGATTGTATTAAAAAAGGGTGCTTTCCAATTGCAATATCCCTAGACACTTTCGTGCACACGGCGACACAAGTCGTGTTCCAATTGCTGTAATCGTCGACACAACGCTACACATCCGTACTTGCCCGAGGACTACTAGTCGGCTGTGTAAGCTTGTGTTTTCTAGTGACATTTAACTAGCCACGGCGGCTATGCCGGCTATAAACGAGTGGCCGGCATGTTCTTCTCATTTTGACTTAACAAAAGGCGGAATAAGGCGGAAAAAGTTTTAGAAGAGGTTTAGAAGATAAGATGGACAAAAAAATTATCAAGACTATTATTGAAGTAAGTAATTAAATTATCTTGTATCACGATAATGAATTTTTGTTACGCATTATTTATTTATATTGAATCAATAAAATAAAGTCAACATTCTGTTTTTTTTGTATATTTGGAGGTTAGGTATATTATTGCTGGTTTAACTTTTATTCATATATTGATATATTGCAATACATATACAATGATTTTATTTTGAATTATTTACAGCCTGGTTACATGACATTTACCTGTGCAGCATGTTTTTCACTTCTGCCGAATGGGGAAGAATTGTCTCAACATGAGTGCTTTGATGGAAAGACTATTTATTCGGATGAAGGCATGCTGTATTGTTTGAGTGATGATAACGTTTCAAATGAAGAAACTTTGAATGAAGATCATGATGATACCAATATAGAACAAGAGCCGTATACCCCTCAATTGAAACATATTACTCCACTTAAAAAGCCTAATAAGAATGGTAAATTATTTCTATTTGATTAATTATTATACTCATGGGAGATTCATTTCCTAGCTGCTTCAAAGATTTGTTTCATAAATTTAGAGGTTGTTTTACGCAAATAGTATGGCACATTAAAAATGGTCAAAAAAGATACAAAATTTATTATATACTAATTCATTAAAACAAATTCTAGAGCTAACATAGAAAATTATTTATTCTTCACAGATTTTCAAATATAATCTGATCACTGATATACATATCGTTTTGCCATTGCAGTTGCTATATGGACAGACAGCAGCACGCTAGCATTACTTACCTGTTACGAAGCAAAAAAGGAAGATCTTGATCATCCTATTAAAAGAGGAAAAGTATGGGCATCAATAGCTGATGAACTTTCAGAGCTCGGTTATAAAATACTAATAAAAACTCGCTTTCCCAAAAATTTATAAAACATTTTTTGTGATCCTACTAAATGTATATTAAAGATCCTCTGTTTTTATGCTATGTATACATTGCTGCAAAAATATCTTTCCAGTCGTCTTCATATGAATGTGTATTTTGGCATTCAATTTGTATGGAAATGTAATAACATATAAATTTGATCTCAGGCATCCTTAATTGATTTTATCACTTGCCTAGGGTAAATTATTCTAAATTGCACATATTTTTCGATATCAGTTTTGTTTATTTCATGCCTTACATCCGAAAGTGCATATATATTATACACCGAGGTATGAAATGCAAAACATAGATATCGAAATGCATGTGCAATGTGCAATTTAGAAAAATGTACCCTGGGCAAGTGGCAGGATACTCAGAGATACGTACATATCTTTGTGAATTTTGATTATATTTTGAAATTGTAGTTTTCCGGAGAACAAGTGAGATGGAAATTTAATACGCTTACGCGAAAATATAAAGACTGTGTCGATAACAGTAAAAGAACTGGTACTGGTGCCATGACATTTAAATTTTTTGACCATATGGAAAATATTCTTGGTGAACGGAGGACGGTACAAGGTCAATGTACAGTATCATCAACCTTCGCTAAAAAGAATCCAAAATCGAAATCATCAAGTACGCTGTCAACATTCATGGTGCAAGATGATACACCAATTTCATCACCGAGCACATCAAGCACTTATAGAAGTACCAACAGTGCTAAAAAACAAATTTATGAAGCTGCATCAAAATTACATGAATTTAGTAAAAATAAGCAAGCTCTTGAAAAAGTGGCATCGTCAGATACAGACACAAGTGGTTCCACGTTTGTAAGCAACGCACAAAAGAGTAAGCGCTCTCAACATGGCTCAGGCAGCAGGACAGCAGCAAGTAAAATAGAACTGGAAAAACAGTGGTTACAGCATTTGAACAATTTAGCAGATAGAGATAAAATAAAAAAAGAAAAACAAGAAGCTTACGAGAAAAGAAAAGCAGAAGAAGTGCAGATGAAAAAGAAATTGATAGCATTAAAAGAAAGACAGTTAGATATAAAACAAAACATTGCTGAACGTAAGCAGGAGGAAGCAGCAGAATGGCACCAAGAGAAATTAAACATTGAAAAACAGAAATGTCGGTTTCTTAGAGAGCTAGTGGAAACTCGTACTTTGTCTCATAGTAAGAGATTCAAGACTGATACAGATAGTTCATATGAGAACTGAAAAGTGTGATAGTCGCGTATATTTTTTTATTGTTGTTTTCGTTTTTCAAGTAAATTTTGTTAAATATTAAATAAGTATGTTAACATTCATCGCTATAGTCAATTTTAGACGAATATTTAACGCATAATAGCCTCGCCCTGCAGTCAGGTAGAAATACACCACTATCTGTTAGATACATTCATACCAGTGGGCTCAATTCTTGAATTCATTTGCAAGAGAAACGTATGCGCAAATTCTGCTCTTACAGAAACATTACAAGTTGATTGGCTAAAAGCCATGCGATAGTCAATCAACTTGCAATGTTTCTGTAAGAGCAAATTTGCGCATACGTTTCTCTTGCGAATGAATTCGAGAATCGAGCCCCTCTGATTGGAAAAACTGTGGCTTTGGCAAATTGTTTAATTAATATGGTGGTTTTAATTCTTCCTGGATGGCCTTAATTTGACGATATGCGACAATGATGTTCTTATTAAATTTATATTATTATTTTTTATTTTCCCAAATTATTACAGATAAATATTTTTACATAAAAATTGCTTTATTAAAAATAAGTACATATATGTATGGGCTTTTTTGTTCTTGTCTGCTCTGAAAATCTTTATTTTTCCTTTCATAAAATGTACTCAAATTTATGTTGCATCTCATATAAGTAAACTATTAAAATATTCTAAATTAGATTAACATTACATATTTTAATTAATATAAATACTGAGGTTTGATTACCATATAATTTATTGCAATAAATGTGACAAAGTAATTAATGTTGCAGAAGTGTAAGTCATTAGACATAATCTACAAAGTTCCTTTAGATACTGAAATATTTAATTTTATATAGATATGTTTGTAAAGGCTGTGGTAGAAATAAAAATACCATGTTTATCAAAATATACGAATTTTTATATTCTCTTAGTTGTATTCCAAGTTACGAAGTAAATAGAAAAGTTATAAAATATGCGAAATCTTTAACTATTCTGGAAACAGCTCGCGGAACATCTGCATTTTTCGATCTATTATTTCATTCCTATTTCTATTGACGTGTACATTATTAATTTCGTAATTGTCATCCGCGGCATTATCTACAAGAAAGTCATTAATATCGTCAGCAAAGAATTCGTTCTCATCATTTTCTTTTATAGCAATGCATAATACAAGCGGTTGTAATTAATTTTGGAATGAATTGAATATCAAGTAATTCTAAAAATCTCAAACGACGGAAACGTCCTTTCAAGTAGCTAAACGCTCTCTCTATTGCCATCCGTGTTGAAGAGTGCAAGAAATTGAATTCAGACTGTCGTGCTGTTAAATGGCCGTTATCTCTGAATGGTGGTGCAAGCCATGGTAGCAATGGGTAGGCTGAATTTCCTATTATGCACGTTCCATTAGGGAAAATGTTTTCCATGTCATTTTCAGCAGTATCGTAGAGTAACGACCTTCTTAAAACACGTGCATCGTGCAGTGAACCCGGCTCTCCACAGTAAATGTTTGTGAACTTCATATCTGCATCTACAACACCTTGTACTACGATAGAGAAAAACCTTTTCCGGTTACAATAGTCTCTAGGGTGATCAACAGGCTGTCGAATGGCGATATGTGTACCGTCTATTGCTCCGATACATTTTCTTATGCCTCGTTTGGCCTCGAATTTTTGGGATGTCACGAGGATGGCGTCATTTCCATCTGGCCACTTTATCTCTTCGTCTAGTCTTGATAATAGCCATTCCACAACACGACGTATTACACAAAAAATCGAGGATATAGATACATCGAATCTATCCCCCAAAGTTCGTAATTGCTCAGTATTTGCGACATACCAAAGAAATATAAGGAAACTCCACTCACATCAGCAGAGATTTTACGCATACCAAAAGTATGAGATGGGATAAAATCACTCTGCTGCAACATGTCTGCAAATATAAAACTGAATATGGCATACATATTTTTAAAGAATATAAATAATACGTTTTTTTAAGGAATGTAAATAATACACAATAATTATTCGATATACCTATCTGAAGATATGCTGTACGTCGCTGTAATCTAAAGTGCTCCTTAAATACAGTATCACTATATAAGTGGACAGTGTCGAGGAAGCCTTGAACTTTGCTACGTCTCCTTCCCTGTATGAGAAGTTGATATAATAGAAACAGCATATCATTTTCAGCTTCTTCGGTTGAAGAAAATGCATCAGATTCGTTATTGGAATTGAATATCTCACTAATGCTGTCATCGAAAATATTTGAATTTGAACTGGCGGTATTAGCAGAGCTGGAAGACAGATCTGCAGCAATTGTTATGATTATGTCATCTTTTATTTCTAATTGTTGTGACATTGCTTGTGTTATTATATCTGTGAAACAAATAATTAAATAATAGTAGGTAGGTCTTGCTACAAAATCTTATAAGCAATTATTAATATATTACTTATACACAGGTACACATGACATTAAAAAATAAAATGTAAAATACCTTCTCTTTTTTGGGTCAATCCTCTCAAGAATATTCTTTAAATAATATTTTTGCACAAATGAGTATTTAATACAAATATAAATACAGATGGAAACTGATGGAAACTCTAGTTTCTATCCACCACCACGGATTACAAAATACCAAGGCATGGACATGGTACTGAAAAATAGTGCACAGCACTTTGTGCCTTCCTGTGTACGTTTGTGTTAAGATGTGTTAAACAATTGGAAAGCACCCAAAGAGACGTGTGGAAATTGTGCAAATCAGCATACGACTAAGAAATGTAAAAATAAAATTAAAAAATGTGTAAATTGTGAAGAAAAAATTAAGTTATAAGATAAAAAATTTAAAGTCTAATCATTCGGCATATGATAGTAGTTGTCCATGTTTGAAAAAAGAGACAAAAAAGCAACGAGAAAGAATTCAATGTTTAGGAATATTTCTCTATCTTTTTGTCGCTCGCAAAATATTTCGCTCGCTGATTCGTTAAGACGCTTTCCTATTTTAAATGTGTGGGATTCGCTAAAGAAATTAGGGCTCAGTTTACATTAAAACTTTTATTCTTAATCAATTAATCATTTTCCACAACTCGAACATCTTTGGCAACTCATACATAAAACGTTCTCTTTGTTTCGTATTTTTCTATAGAAATTTCTTCGACTTCCTCTTCCTCGAGGCTTCGACTGAGTAGCAACACTCTTCTGATCTACCGTTGTCTGCGTTGCGACGTCCCGGTAAGTTACTCCTGACTGGGAGCCTTCGTGTCGTTTCCTGGGCGAGGGAGGAAGTGGAGAGATAGGACGTGGAATCTCAAACTCTTTTTGTAGATCCTCTACTTTTTGGATCGGTGTCGAGGTAACTGGAAGGAACGGTTTGGTTAGGTTAGGGGATATTATTGACGTTGGTAGAGGCGGGCGACTAGCGCTGAGAATCGGCGAATGCTCGTCGCGGAGACTAGCGCCGGTCAGCGATTTTACGCTTAAAGAGTTATTACCTCTTGGTGTTAGCGTCCGGGCGCTGGCAACGGGAGAACACTCCAAGGTCGATAGCGATCGCGCTGGCTGTTGATCGTTGACCTCCTGGTGTCTTGCACCGGTTGGCGGATCGATTACGATGACCTTTCTCGGAGAGTCCGGGAATAGGTCAGTCGTCGAGCACTTCGCGCTAGGAGGCGGCTGAGCGCCGTTTGCAAGGCAGTCACTAAGGACGACCTTGCGTTTGGTGGCGTAGCACCTTAGTGGCAGCGGCTGTGTCCTCCGGCGAACCGAGGAGCGCGCTACGACCTCTTCACCGGCGAGCCGGGAAGGGCTTCGGGTGTGCTTCGAGAGCGGCGTCTTGAGGCTGGGATATCCGCCCTGGCCGGCTGCTCGAAATACTCCGAGTTTTCCTCGCGTCAGGCTCTTAATATACCCGAAAATCTATTGACAACGGGGTTGCTAGGAAACCTACGTTTCCTGAATTTTGCAATCTGTCAACTCGCGACTTGAAACTTCTCGCTTTCTCGGCGACTTGAAACTCTCCGCTTTTAATGACATGAAATTGTCCCGCGCGCATCGTATATTCTAACCGCGCTTTCTGTCGTGGACACCACGTGCCGTCGGAGCGGAGGTTTTCTGTCGCGGACACCACGTGCCGCCGGAGCGGAGGTTTTCCTGGAGGCTGGTGGCTGACGGAGGTTGCCACACAATGTAATGATATATAGCAATCAACAAATGTAAACAAGAGTAGAAGTAAAGTAGTTTGTTTGAATGCGCAGGGATTTTTGAAACATAAAGAGGAAATAGAAAATGAATTGATAATGGTGTAACGATGCACCCTAATACGCATCGTCGTCCCGGCTGACAGCCGCCGGACACCGCCCGGCCAAACATCCGCCGGGTGGAAATGTGGGCGCGATGCGCCCACACACATTTTTAATTGTTCAAACTGCGATCTCGCCGTAATAACGGCTCGAGATGCCGCGGCCGGCCCGAACGGCACACCGACGGGGCCGACGGGGCCCGAACGCCGCCGAGCGCCGTTGACAGCTGCGACCACGCGCTCTCGACGCACGTGTGCGCTGCTGTCAACCCCCACCGTGGGGACAGTAGTTACCGTTCCTCGCGGTATAAAAAGGCGATGCGGAGCGAGATCTAGGCAATTAGGTCCTGATCCTGCCCGAAAGCAGTAATCGTGGTCGAGAGCTCTCAGCCACGATCGAGTGCTCTCGCTACTGCTATCCTAGACTTTTATCCGTACCTGCGAAAACGAAACACCGGGGTGAAGAGCTCTCCGTCTCGGCCAAGTGCTCCCGTCGCCGACGCGCACGATCCTGGCCGATCGGGACGGACAAAATTCTTACCATTGTCGCTATAAATAACGGAGGGCTTCCCTCGACGCGCAATGAATCTCCGGAAAGCCTCTAAAAATTCTTCTGTCGACAGTGAGGTTACCAGCTCCAGATGGACAGCTTGATAGACCGCGCACGTAAAGAGACAAACGTAAGCCTTTTGACGACCTCTCAATAAAAGAGGTCCTGCGTAGTCAATGCCGGTTACCTCAAAGGCTGCAGCGTCGCGGACTTTGTGTCTTCAGGTAATAGCCCAGGAGGTGTCGTCATACTCTTGGCTGCATATCGCCGGCAGACGGTGCATCTATTAACCACGGAACGTACAGTACTCCGGCATTGGGGGATCCAAAATTTATCTCGCAGATTGTTCATCACGATACTAATTCCAGCATGATTAAGTTTCAGATGAGTATGTCTGACAATCTTCTTCGTCAACAAGTGTTTTGGATCCAATACTATAGGGCATCTGAAACAAAAGGTATCTTTACGATTAGAAACTATCGTTCTCGTGCGGATAAGCCCATTCTCCTCAAAGACATTTAATCCTTGCAAACGTGGGTCGCTCTCTCCTTTGAATGATTCCCTCTGCGCCAATTTGCAAAATAGTAACTCCGCAGCAACGATCTCGTTCGCATCTAACTCTTGACTGTAGGTTGAATGGATCTTCTAACAATTATTAGCAAATCTTAACATCCAAGCAATTATACGTAGAATCTTGGAATCTTGGAACTCAGAGAATCTTCTCAAGTACCATGGAACATCGTCTTCATCGGGATCTTTCACAGTATTACTCATGGCAAGGCTTCTCGTAATATCTTTAAGAGATGTTTTCTTCTTAAGCCGACCGGCGGTTTTGCGTAGCTTTTGATTGACTGACTCTTCATCGACTTCGCCTTCTTCTGTAGGCCATTCTTCAGGTGGTGACTTTAACCATTCGGGACCCTCCCACCATTTTGACTCGAGAAACGTTTTAGCGTCGCAACCTCGAGAGAGCAGGTCCGCGGGGTTCATTCTTCCAGGCACGTATCTCCAAGATTCCACCTCGGTGTGACTTCTTATCTCCTGGACGCGATTCCATACAAATACGGCCCACTGTTTCATTCACCGTATCCACGCAAGGACAGTAGTCGAATCGCTCCAAATATACCTCTTGACGGTTTTGTAGCCCATTGCCTTATCAAAAGAGTACATCATTCTTGCTCCAATGGAGCAATTCTATGCGAGGTATTGTTTTCTTTCCCTTAGGCGCCACTCTTGACTTGGCTTCGATAAGGTAAATTTTGACCCCATCGCTCGATTCTACTCGAACAAAGAGAGCGGCGGCGTACGCTTCCTTACTGGCGTTCACAAATACATGAAAGGACAGTGAATCAGGGTCTCTTCTTTCACCAAAAATCCATCGTGGAAACGTCAAAACGTGAAGAAGACCCAGCTGCTGCGTCCATGTAAGAAACTCGCTCCTGCTACCTGAATCATTTTCTGTGTCCCAGTCTATATCTTGGCTCCAGAGTCGCTGCAACAGTAATTTCGGCTTCAACAACACGGGACAAATAAAACCAAGAGGATCGAATACCTTCTGTACCAAGGAAAGAACAGTTCTTTTGGTTATCTTCTCGTTAACTGGCAGTGAAGGGAAACCTGACAACGAGATTGTATCATTCTGGGTATCCCATATAACTCCAAGTACTATAGTTTGACCTTCAAGATCCGTCATGCCAGTATATTTCCATTCTTTCAAGTCAAATCTTGCATCGCGAAAGAGAGAACTTGCTTCCCTACGAAAGACTTCATATTCATTGTATGAATCGACACTGGTAACGCTATCGTCCATATAAAAAGATTTCTTCAGCTTCTCATAAATTAATTTAAGGATCAGCGAGTCGGTCGATTTTAAAGCCTTTTCAATGTGTAACTCAATGGTTGCCTCCAAAAGAAAAGGACTACTCGTCACGCCAAAGACCACGCGACAAAGGCGATAAATTTCTAATCTTCCGTCGGCTGCCCACAACAGAAACTTCAGCACATCTCTGTCTGATGGGGAGACGCTGATCTGTAGAAAAGCCTTGGCAACGTCCGCTGTCACTCTTATTTTTTTCTCTCGAAACCGATGCAGCAACGTAGGGATAAGCTCGATCAAATTAGGACCCGTTTCCAAGCATTGGTTCAGTGATGGTGAATCCCAAATCTTCGCAGAAGCATCAAAGACCGGTCGAATCCTAATAGTGCTCCCTCCCTTAATGACTGGCCGATGCGGAAGATAATAACCTTTATTAGCGACTTCGTCAGCAGGTACCTTCTCCACAATTCCTTCAGCGAGCCAATTGTCAAAGATTGCGCTATAATCGTCAAATAAATCTTCTTGTTTCAACCTCTTTGTAACGGTTTTCGATCGCTTTTCCGCCACTTCTCTGTTATCTTGTAATGGGGGATGATTATCCTTCCAGGGCAAAAAAACTTTGTAGCGACCGTTACTGGTGATCTTCGTCGTATCCTTAAACAGCGCCTTGATTTCTGCTTGACGGGCTTCTTTCGTAACGTTCTCTATGGGGTCGGTAATGCCTAAAATGTCGAGTCTCCACAAGTCAGATACATTCGCCTCTTGCGTGAGCATAGACACAACCATCAGCGCCGCGTCCGTTTTACTATCGTTGACCAAGTTCTTGCCCAAAAGAGTCCAGCCTAACTTAGTTTCCATAGCAGTTATGCCCCGGTCTAATTGAAGAATTTTCCCTGTAAATATCTTGCCAGCAACATCAGCTCCAATCAGCAAAGTAATGGGCTCTCTTCCTTCACCGGTGTCGCTTAGATGCACGTTATTCTTCCTGAGTACATCGGTCCATGGACTATCGTTCATTTTTGGAATTTCACGACAGATAACATTCTCCTCGAAGGCTACGAAGTCGCACTTGTACGTTTCATTTAGATTGCCGACATAAATTCGATAGGCTTTATGATTCTAGGGCTTAGTCATACTTCCTTCGAATAATAGATGAACCATTGCTTGTTCGCCCACCGCTTCATAACCAAGATCCTCAGCTATCTTACCTAAAACATAGGATCTATGTGAGCCGGTATCTATAACAGCGCGAATATTTATAGCTCCTTTTGGACCACGCATCTTGACTTTCAATATAGGCAAGAATACTCTCACGTTTAGAGAAACATTGGCGAGACAACTATTTCCTTCATTAAAACTTTAAAACTTTGCTCGTTAGGCTCCTTCTTGACAACTGCTTGCTTCTGCTCGTAATTAGTCGACAGATTTCGACACATCAATAGACAGTGACCTTTTCCATACCAAGGACATTTTTCTTTGCTATAACATTTCTTGTAACTATGTTCTGTTTTTAAGCATCTAAAACAACCATGTTTTTCCATTATAATTTTGGTACGTTCATCCATGGCCAAGTTTCGCGCCTTCTCACAACTCGAGCTGTCATGATTCTCTTCGCAGAAAAGGCATCGTTGAGATTTTGCTTCTTTCACGGACAATAGACCCGCAGCTGTAGCCACATTCTGATCTTGACTTGTATCGCCCTTCGTCTTCTTCTTGTGTTTATCCTTGGCTTGAGTGTTAGTCTCGAAGCATGTTTTCGCCATTTGAATACGCTCCTTGCCTTCGACCTCTCTCCCCAGAGAAGTCATTACATTCGTGAGACGGTCTTTCGCAGTGAGGCTCGCATTAGGTGCGTCAGCTTGCGGTATCGATTGCGCCATCGTTCCCTGCCACGTACGCAGCGTTTCTTCCGGCAACGAGGACTCTACCAAAGGAAATAACATTGCAGCGCACATATCTGTAGTTACACCTAGAGTCTCGAGTGCTCGAAGATGCGTTTCTAATTTATCATAGATGGCCATAAGCGACACGTTCTTATTCTTGTTTAAAACCAACTTCAAGAGTTCACGCACATAATACTCTATTAACAAATCTTTCTTGCCGAATCGAGACTCGAGGCTCTGTATAGTTTTTTCATAATTATCCGCTGTAGGAGGAAAGCTATTCACGACTTCAAATGCACGCGAGTCTCTAACTGTGGACTGTATCAAATAATGGAATTTATCTTCCCTAGACAATGTTGCATCGTCATGAATTTTCTTAAACGTGCTCCAGAACGGAAGCTAATCTTTAATATCACCTCCGAACTTTCTTAATTCGATTTTCGGCAATTTTAATACTTTCCTGCGAAGGTGTATTTGCAAGCGATCTCTGTAGTAGAACTGGCGTCGGCGTGTCTCGAGCATCTCTCCTCTCCGTCAGATTTGTCAGCTCAACTTTTGCTTGATGATACTTCGCTGCGTACTCGTCCGCGTGTTCCACCTCTACATTAATGGCATCTTCCGTCTCTCCAGCTTCGATCATGGAATTCCGCAACTTCTGACTTAATTCGTCGAGTTTGCTTGCTTTGTCTCGGATCAACGCGAAACTCACTTGTAACGAGGTTATGTCCGGCGATGCTTTCTCTCTCTCTGACTGGAAAGATCTATATGCTCGTGTAAATGCGGCTCGGGTTATTCTTTGAGACAATTTCAGTTGATCCATCGTGCTTATAGTGCCTCTCTACAGTTTCTTCTTAACTTGTGAACGCGGTCAGCAACAGAGTTTCGTAAAGTTCTGTCACGGTCGCCAGAATGTTGCTACCGCTATAAGGACTGTAGAGAGATTACACACTTTTTCTAATATAAAGGATACAGCTTTATTCTAAACACAACTCCTACTCGTTATCGATACAATACAATAAAAAGGAATTGGGAAATAATGATTTTACTGCACGAAAGAATAAAAATCTTCTAGACTTTTCTATGTAAAACGAGCGGACCGAGCCTTTTCTCTCTGAGGTGTAACGTGCTAATAATAATGGCCGGTCTCGCTTCCCGCGTATGTGCGCCTTGAGCGCCATCCCGTCGCAACGGCGACAGACTTTTGGGCGGATCTCCAACATCTCAGGCGAATCTCCAACATCTTAGGAGAATCTCCAACATATACTTACAATGTGCAATAAGGCTATGATTTCACTATAAATTTTCAACGTCCACTTTTTAAAAAAGTATGTTAATCAAACTCGAATAAAAATCAAATAGAGAACTAATTTTCATCTTATAAATAATTATATAAGTTGCTAATTTCACATATTATATGTCAATTTTTATATGTGTTAATCTGTTTTCACAATCTGTTGTGTGGAAGAATTTAGTAACTGAAAGAATTAAGAAATGGAAGAATTAAGAAATAGTAAGTATTCGCTGTTAGTAGGTATCAATTTAGTAAACATAATAATTGATTTTTATATTGGCATTGTGACGTGACGGTTCGCCGCGGGTGGCAGCGTCCCGCCGTCGTCGCGGGTTCGCGCCCGCGGACGACCCAGGAGAGCAACCGCGAAATCTCCAGGGGGCCTTCAGAATAAAACGCTTCCGTTTACTTATTTTCTTTTATTCATTTTTGTATGGAAACGCGGCACCTCACCGAGGCACCGCGCCTCGGATGCGGAATGCGGAAACCGACGACGGGAGCGGGACCGGCAGCGAGAGACGAGGCGCCGCGAGGAAATCACGAGGCAAACCGGCAATCCGACCACGGGGCGCGGGGCGGACGCACACGGCGCAGCGGAGCGGCAGGAAGACGCGAAGGCCGCGACGAGGTCTCTCTCCCTTAAGAAGGCGGGTGTTGTCTCTTGGACCATTTTCAGGCCACCCGAGCGGGCCCGGAGCGCCTGGCCAGCGTTCCGGGATTCGCGAGGGAAACATCGGACGCTGGGGAGTCAGGCCCGATTGTGCAAAACCGTCGGGCGGAAGATACCGCAACACGAAGGGCGCCTACGAGATTCAAGGGCCCCGCCGAACACCGGCGACGATGCACGCGTGATCCGCGACGCGCCCGGCCCCGATTGGTCGCGACGCCGCGCGTGATTACCGCGCAACCCCATGGAGGGGAGCGCAGTAGTGATAATAAGAGAGTTCTGGACCAGGGGGCCATGAGGGGGGTGAGGGGCGGGGGGGGGGGGGGGTAACCGAGGGTCGAGGGGGATGACGTCACGCGAGGGGTGATGAGGGTGGGGGGTAACCGAGGTTTGAGGGGGGATGACGTCACGCGAGGGGGGGTGAGGGGCAGGGGGGTAACCGAGGGTCGAAAGGTATGATGCATCCAGGCAAAAGGGGGAGGGGGGGTGGATGTTTACAAGCGGCGTCTCATATTACAAAGGAGGGCGAGGGGTGTTGACGTCACGCGGGGGAGGGGTGCCGCGTTAGGGCCCGCGCCGCCCGCGCCGTCCGCGCCGCCGCCCGCCCGCCCGCGTTCACGTTCGCGCTCCCGTTTTCGGAAAAATCCGAGTTTTTAAAAAAAACGTTATTTTACCTTAATTTGGGGGATGCCCGTGTCCGCGCCCGACGGGGTGACGATCGAGCTGCAATCGTAATCGCTTATGTCAAGACTCTGTATAGAGGGTCACTATGTGTGACTAAGCAGTGGTAAGTCGGTCAGTAGGTCAGTTATTGTAATCTGAGAGTTACGATATCGCATCTCTTCGCGTTCTCTCTACCCATCCCACCCCTTTCTTTCGTTCACGCATCATACGCTCGGTATTTAAATTTTAATATTCTAATAAGGAACAGATGAGGAGGATGTGGAAGGAAAATTAAATAAGTAAAAAATTATTTTAGATATGTTATACATTTATTCATGTTAATCTACTACATCAAAAGATCTCTTTCTCGATGCATCATACATAATATCATCCATAGCATACGCTATGAGTTCGCAATCTACAATTGACGTTTGGTCGTAATAGCTGCGCAAGATACTAAAGGCGTCACATTTTTCAGTAATACGATTTCTTTGTAGAATACTTGCAAAATCGATAAACTTCTTATCTACCTCTCTCGCAAGCTGATATAGCTCGCGGAAGACATGCTCGACGCAGTGTTCGAGCGTGAGTAAAAAGAGAATAGTTGCAGGTTTCATGTACAAAGAAGTATTGCGCGATGACAATTTTACAAGTTTATCATAACGCATTTGTACAACTTCGAGTATTAGATCCTGAATAGTCAGCGACTGACCGACAGTTGACTGCACGAGTCGCTCAACATCCATGCGTCTATCGATGAGCACCGTCCACGTTCCATGATGCATCGCGATTTGAAATCCTCGGTTGTCGCCAAGGACCAATTCCACAAAGGAACCGTGTGGAGGTCTCACGCTGATCCCAATGTCCAAATACTTGTAAGCTGTAGACGTCAATGCGTATCGTCTGTTGAGTATACGCACCGCACGACGCTCCAACAAAGTGCTGTAGAAAAAAATAACGATGAGTTTTAAAATAATAATAAAATTGGAAAAATTATAAAATAGGAGACTCTATAAATAAAATGAAACTTACTTGTTCTCACTCGATGGAGTTGCAGCTTCGGGAATCGGCACGTAATAATTCATGCTTGCACCACCACCACTGTTGCTTCCCGCAGCGGAGTATATTTTTCACTCTCGGTTATGGCAAGTCGACCGTTTGTACAAGACTGACCGTTCGCATAAAATTAACGGAGCGTATACGCGGCAACACCCTACACTTTTTTTTAAAATTATGACGTGGTGGGGGGATTAATGCTTCTAGAACGTATTCTGAGAAAAGGTGTTTATCAAGGTTTTGAGCGAACGTGTTAGGACATGTTTCACTGCATCATTCGATTATGACGTCGCTTAATGCGAAGCGAATGCATTGTTCAGGCGGATTAAATATGTAAACAATATTCACGATTAAATATCGATGATAAAAAATGGTTGTCTCGATGAGAATGATTTAATCGTCGCGGTGTCGCGGTCATGATCATCATTATTTCTCCGAAGACCTGTTTATCGGAGGGGTTTCGGTAAACGTGCCGGGGCATGTTTCACGGTTACGTCACTCGGTTATAACGGCGCGATGTCCTTTGGTGTCCTCTTTATCACTTTTTTCTAGGAAGAATTGTTCATCAGGGTTGCGTGTCAGGACAAGTTTCGCGACGTTGCTCGGTTATAACGTTGCGATGTCCTCTGGTGTCCTCTTTATTGTTTATCGGGGGTATATTTCGCGACGCCATTTGGTTACGGCGTCGCGCGTTACAAAGCGAGCGCCGAGATCAGACTGCTAGAATTTGTAGACAAAAAGTGTGTAAGCAGAACGCAACGTCGAAGGGATATTACCTTTCTGTAACGCATATGAAGAACAATAGATCTGATGATGACACTATGCAGTAGATAGAAGAAGAAGAAGGAACGATACGTGATGCTCCAGTTGGAAGGAGAGAAAAGAATGATAGATGAAATATATAACGATGAGTGAAGCGCGTCAGAGCCATAG
>JASTWR010001501.1:0-41929 GCA_030770355.1 Harpagoxenus sublaevis | reverse complement strand
CTTCCAATATACAGGGTGTCCCAGAATTGATAGTAAAAAAAGAGGCATATTCTACAGGTCAAAAGAAGGTAAAATTGTCTTATAAAACATATGTTCGGAAACGCATCCCCTCTGAGTTACACCCTCCCCAGTTTTCCGAAAAAACTCGAATTTTCTGTATATTGTCTAAACTAATTGGGCTTCGAGTTTTACGAAAATCGGTACATATCCTTAATTCGAAGCCCAAGTTTAGACAATATACAGAAAATTCGAGTTTTTTCGGAAAACTTTGGAAGAGTGTAGCTCAGAAGGGGTGCGTTTCTGGACATATGTTTATAGGACAATTTTACCTTCTCTTGACCTGTAGCATATGCCTCTTTTTGCTTCCTCATAGAGGAAGCTTTGTTTTCGTGAAAAAATTTTTTTTTAGTTGCCGCTGCCAATGTGTTCAGAATGTTCTAAAACGTCGAAAAATTGCATTTAAAAAAAATGTCCGTATGTGTGTGTGTATGTGTGTGTGTGTGTATGTGCGGATTTGACGTCCGTGGTTGCTCTAACTTCCATAAATATTGAGATATCGGGCTTTTTTTTTTTTTAATCGATAGAGTATCATTCAAGGAAGGTTGGTATTGAATTTGGCGATGATCGGTAAAGGGGTTTTAAAAAAAAAAAAATTAAATTTTTTTAGAAATGTTCGTGGTTGCTCTAACTTTCGCAAATATTGAAATATTGGACTGAATTTTTTTTATGGATAGAGTATCATTCAAGGAAGGTTGGTATTGAATTTGGCGATGATCGGTAAAAAAGTTTTTTTTTTTAAATTTTAAATTTTTTTAGAAATGTCCGTGGTTGCTCTAATTCCGCAAATATTGAAATATCGGGTTGAATTTTTTTTTAATCGATAGAGTATTATTCAAGAAGATTGGTATTGAATTTGGCGATGATCGGGAAAAGGGGTTTTTTTTTTTTTAAATTTAAAATTTTTTTAGAAATGTCCGTGGGTTGCTCTAACTCCGCAAATATTGAGATATCGGGCTGTCTTTTTTTTTAATCTGATTAAAGCATCATTCAAGGAAGGTTGGTATTAAATTTGGCGATGATCGGTAAAGGGGTGTTCATTTTAAAAAAATTTTTGAATTTTTTTTAGAAATGTCCGTGGTTTGCTTTAACTTTCGCAAATCTTGAGATATCGGTTGTTTTTTTATAATCGATAAAGTATCATTCAAGGAAAGTTGGTATTAAATTTGGCGATGATCGGTAAAGGGTTCTTTTTTAAAAAAATTTGAGTTTTTTTTAGAAATGTTCGTGGTTGCATTAACTTCAGCAAATATCTGAGATATCGGGCCGATCTTTTTTTAAATCAATAAAGTATCATTTAAGAAAGGTTGATATTGAATTTGGCGATAAATAATGAAAGGGTTCTTTTTTTTTTTAAATTTTTAATTTTTTTTAGAAATGTCCCTGGTTGCTCTAACTTATGCAACTATGAGATATAGGCTCTAAATTTTTTTTTAATCAATAAAGTATTATTTAAGGAAGAATGGAATTAAATTAGCGATAATTGGTAAAGGGCTTCTTTCTTTATTAAATTTTGAATTTTTTAAGAAATGCCCTTTGATTGCTCTAACTTTTGTAAGTTTTGGAATATTGGGCTATTTTTTCATTTTATTATATTTTCTGTCTTTTCTACCTCTATTTCATATAAAATCTTTAAAATTTGGTTGATTAGGAATCATGGTTTATGTATGGACGGATTCCCCGAAATTTTAAATGTCTTTAACTCAAAAACTAATCAACCAAATCTTAAAGAATGTATATATAAAAATAAGGGTAGAAAAGACTGAAAAATATAGTAGAATTAAAAAAATAACTAAAATCTTAAAATTTTAACTTTTAAGGGCTACATCCAAAGTCTCAACAATTGAGGACTTTTCATAAATAACTATTTTTTGACAATTTAGTATTAATTATTAGCAATTTTCTGATTCTTATATATTTTTCAGTTTTTTCTACCCCTATTTCATATATAATTCATTATGGTTTGGTTGATTAGACCCAGCTTTATAAAGCTTCGATATATGTACAAATTCTCCAAAATTTCAAATGAGAAAAAGAAAGAGAAAGAGAGAAAGAGAGAAAGGGCGAAAGGGCGCTCTATTGCAAAAGCATTGATCGTTTTTTAAATAAAACTGACGTAAGTGTCTAGCCTAGCATCAGCCAATGTATGCCAAAAAGCCTAACGTGCGTTCAGTTTTATTGGGAAACGATCAGTGTTTCGCAAAAGGGCGGCCTTTTGCAAAAGGGCTAGTCTTTTTGCAAAAGGGCTAATTTTTTAATTACAGTTAGAACATCTCAAGTCTTAATAATTGAGACTTCAAAAAATGATTTTTTAGGATAATAAAAAAAGTGAGCAAGTAGAAACTTGCACATTGCTTCCATATAGCTTTTCAGTGTGCAAGTAGAAACTTGCACATTGCTTCCTCATAGCTTTTAAGTGTGCAAGTAGAAACTTGCACATTGCTTTCTCATAGCTTTAAAGTGTGCAAGTTGAAACTTGCACATTGCTTCCTCATAGCTTTAAAGTGTGCAAGTAGAAACTTGCACATTGCTTTCTCATAGTTTTTAAGTGTGCAAGTAGAAACTTGCACATTGCTTCCTCATAATTTTTAAGTGAGCAAGTAGAAACTTGCACATTGTTTTCTCATAGCTTTAAAGTGTGCAAGTTGAAACTTGCACATTGCTTCCTCATAGCTTTAAAGTGTGCAAGTAGAAACTTGCACATTGCTTTCTCATAGTTTTTAAGTGAGCCAGTAGAAACTTGCACATTGCTTTCTCATAGTTTTTAAGTGAGTCAGTAGAAACTTGCACATTGCTTTCTCATAATTTTTAAGTAAGCAAGTAGAAACTTGCACATTACTTAATCAACATTTTATTTCGCTTATAAAGCTTCCTCTATGAGGAAGCCAAATTAAAGAATATTTACTAATAATTGTACATCAAATAAAAAACAAGCTTCCTCATAGAGGAAGCTTTATAAGCGAAATAAAATGTTGATTAAGTAATGTGCAAGTTTCTACTTGCTTACTTTTTTACTATCAATTCTGAAACACCCTGTATATATTCAATAAATGAATATGAATAATAACTGTCTGAAATATGCCAATAGATTGACAATAAATTTTATCAGAAATTGCTAGAAAATTGGCATTAATTGTATCCACATTAAGATCGTATTTCGTCGATAGAGTCTGACATAACTTGAAAACAGATTAGCGGCAGAAATTGAGCAGAATGTCGAACATATATATTCTACTCTATTTCCGTTATCAATTTGCGTCAAACTGTAACAAGCACATCAAAGTCTATTTGATTTCTGTCATCAATCTATCATATTTTATTGATAAACTTTGTTATATATGTATATATCTATCAGCATTCTACCAATAATATATTGTATATGTCGTAGCCAGATTACAAAATCCATCGTTTTATAAAACGTCTAGGCATTTTATAAAGCGCGTCCACATTCTCAAATCATGGTTGAAAATGAAATGTTTTACAATCTGGCTAAGAATTTAGTCTTTTTATAAAACGCTAATAAGCGACTCGCTACATTGTCAAACACAACGATTTATTGTACATCATTTTAGATTCTGGCTGGTTCATTTCAGTCATTTTCTGAACGACGCGTTTTTATCGACGTTTGGTGCAATGTTTACATTGAATTTTTGTGACTGTGCTACTTTTATTAATTATGTAACCAAGCAAAACTCATTTTGTCAGTGTTGTTCCAAACGTTGTCTTCGTTTTAAGTCAAAAATGAAGAGCAATAGTCATTGTCATGCTGCCGGTCTTTGTTCAAATAAGTAATTCGGTAACTGTATCATTATTAGCTGGAGAATATTTATTTTCTGGTCAAAAAATTATTTTTAAAAATTTTATGTATGTTACATTTAATAAAATAGTCATAATTAATGTGTCTTTTTTTCACACTTATATTTTTTATTATTTGTTTTAAAAACATTTTTTTAGAATTTTATTTATGTTACTTTTATAAATCCTTAATCGTAATAAATACAAGTATTTATAGTATTTATACAATAAGTAATAAATACAAGTGCATGTTCATACAAGCTTTTTCTCATTTAGATTTAGAAATTATACACATAATTACCTATTAATTTTCAATATTTACCTATAATTACTTATTAATTTCCTATAAATAATGGCTGTTCTACAAAGACAGTTTGTAAAATGACTGAAATGAACCAGACAGAATCTAAAACGATTATGTTTAAATCATTGCGTTTGACAATGTGGCGGGTCGCTTCTTAGCATTTTACAAAAAGACTAAAATTTGTAGCCAAATTGTAAAATTTTTTATTTTTAACCATGATTTGAGAATGTGGCCGCACTTTATAAAATGCCTACACGTTTTATAAAACGACGGATTTTATAATCTGGCTACAACATACTAGATTTTTTATCAAATCTAGTGGTTTTTTAATGACAAAATTTTGCTGACAAAACGGATACTTTGCAGAGTTTGTTTTCAATATACTTGGGTAATAGATTTCGGTACATAATTTCTTGTTATGAAGTTAGATTAACTTCAATTTCATGCAGATAGTACACTCTACATATTGTAATAATTTAATCTTAACGTGAGCTGTGGGACAAATGTGTATGTGTTTTTACACTGTACAATATTTTATAACATTGTTTATAGGTGCCTCAACAACAGCAAGTACAGCAGATACAAGTGCAGCAACAACAACAGCAACAAATAATACATACAAGTCCACCTAGAGCAGAATTTATAAAATCTGAAGATTTATCGATAAAGTCTGAAACTTTATCTAGTTCTTCGTCACCAGTAAATCCTTCACAAGTGGCTATGACAGGACAAGGGCCACCACCTTGTATACATCAGGGATGTACCAATCCTGCTATATCCAATAACGAATGGGAGGATGAATATTGCAGTAACGAATGTGTGGTCAGCCATTGCAGGTTGGCAAGAGCATTATATTTAATTTCTCTATCTTGAATTAATTCATATATTTTATATAAAGAAGTATATAAAATGGACAATCAAAGTTTGTTGCATCTTATTATGTTTTTGCTCTGTGTTTGATTGTGTACACTCGTAGTACACCACGATTGTGATATTTCTCTAATACTTATTAATTATAATCCGTAGTATATCACGATTGTGATATATTTCTAATTTACCGAGATTATTTTTGTACATGTTTTATAACTTCTCTTTATCCTGTATTTATACCTGCTTTATTATGTATTTCAGAGATGTATTTAACACGTGGGTGTCTTCAAATCAAAATCCTCAACAAAATTATTCTACAGTTAAATAAGTGTTCTACAAGAAATGAACTACAGTAACTACTCAATGGCCTCACAGCTTACTGGCCTGTTGTTAATCTGTAAAGTAAAATATTTAAATGGATGTATATATACATAAGCTGGTGAATGACAACTTTTTCAAGACTATTCATGCAGCAACAGAGATACAGCATTATAAAAGTTGACGGATAGTTTGAAATGTGAATGATAATAGCATACAGATATGTCCTGTATGTGCGTGCGTGTCAGCGAAAGAACAAGAAGACAAGAGAGGGAAGAAGGAAAGATAGTGGTGAAATAAAGATAATTTTCTTTTTTTTTAGAACTTAGAATGTATATTGAAAAGCCTTATCCAAAAACTTATTACTTGGCCAAACGTCTTTGTTTGTAAAGAGTGTAGTACGACTTGAGTAATTTAAATAAGTGTATTTATTTACACTTATGAGAAGTTAAATAACCAGCCAACATTTTTATATTCTCCGATACTCCTTACTGACAGACAAAGTGTGCCAATTGTACAGGCATATTTGTTTTCTTTATGTCTATATATATATATGTATATATATATATATATATATATATATATATATATATATATAGTGTTGCAGTTTTTTAAAATTCACCAAACAAAAACTAATTTTCTTAATTGAATTATCTCAACTTCTTAACTATGTTTCTCTCAAACATTTGTTATTTTGATACTGTAACAAATAACACTGTACAAGCAGATGAAAGCAGTGTAAAATGTATAAATTAGTGTACTACGTTGTGTGTTTCGTTTATACTGTGAGAACAATGACTAGATAAAAAGAGGACTTATATAACAAACTATACATGCCATGCCGCTAGTTATCATGTTTCATTTTAATATGTCAGATTTAAGAATAAATTATATTTTTTATAATACATTCTTTGATTAGGCATATATTTTTAATTGCTTGTAATTGTCTCAAATATCTATTTGAACTACATATACATATATATACTTATATTGCAAGAATGAAAAGATAAATATATAAAATTATATTGTATAATTATATATATACAGGGTGTCTATAAAGTCAGTCTTCACCGCTATATTTCGGAAACGACTTTAGATATGAAAAAACGTTTCAGACAAAAGTTGCACGGTATCAAGGGAGACACAAAATGATGACAATGATTTGACCTCGCCTTAATATTGCATTATATCGTTCGAAAGGGCGTTAAGAAAAATTTTGGCGCGTTAGAGGTCGTTATGTTGATCCGTTCGGAAGTTATTTAGGGTCAAAGTTCGAAAACGCCAATTTTTAACCCTAAATAACTTTTGAACGGGTCAAGGTATCGACCTCTAACGCGCCAAAATTTTTCTTATTTTATGCCCTTTCAAACGATATACTATAAAACAATATAGGGAGTTCCATTTAAGAAACTAAAGGTGACGTTCACGTGACCTTCAAACAACCATCCAAGATCAAATCATTGTCATCATCTTGTGTCCCCCTTGAAACCGTACAACTTTTGTCTGAAACATTTTTTCCATATCTAAGCCGTTTCCGAAATATAGGGGTGGGGACTGACTTTATAGACACCCTGTATACATATATATAGAGGTGCTCCCGGGTTAAATCGCCAAACTTGAAATATAAATTTAGAACCTCAAAACAAACAAAATTTTCCTCTGGAACTATGCTCGCAAACGCTTCGTTTAAGAGATATTGACTTCTTAAATTACAGAATTACAGGAATAAATAATGTTGAAATAATGTATGTTTATCTTGTTTATTGCTTTATATTAATCAAAATTTAACTATTACATGTTTTGTTCAAAATGATGGCCTCCAGCCCGGAGACAAGCGGTGCACCTATCGATCAGAGAATGAGTAGCTGACTGACATTGTGCGTCTGCAATTTCTTCACACGCTTGCACTATCCTCTGTTTTAATGATTGAAGGTCATTAACAGGCACTTCATACCACTTTTTGCTTGAGAGTACCCCATACAAAAAAGTCTAATGGTGTTAAATCCGGTGAACGCGGAGGCCAAGCCACAGGTCCAGCAACGACCAATCCATCTTCCGGGACTAACAATTATTTGGTACGAATAAACGGAGCTTTATTTACAGTGGAAACACTAGCCGTCGATCAATGACCTTTGATCTTCAAAACAAAATAAAAAGATATTTCGACATTATTCATTCCTATAATTCTGTAACTTAAGAAGTCAATATCTCTTAAACGAAGCGTTTGCGAGCATAGTTCAAGAGGAAAATTTTGTTTGTTTTGAGGTTCTAAATTTATATTTCAAGTTTGGCAATTTAAACCGGGAGCACCCGTGTATATATACATAATCATTTTTGCAATATGATAATATGATATAATTCATTACATGTAATTTCCCGAGTAAAAAATTATAAATTTTAATCATTCTCATCTCTTGGATGTTGCATCACAAGTATCATTTTGTTTCTGTGGGCAGAAGAAATTTAATTTATTTTGTAATGTATTCTGATTTCTTGTGTGTTCTTCCTTTGCAAGAAAATTTATTACTTTGTCTCTGTTCGTACAACATGAGATACAATCGACTGATAAACATATACGCGAAGCATCCATAATCATATAATACTGTTTTCACAAATAAATATACTATAATACTATTAGTCCACACATCACAGTTATAGAAGTTAATTGCTATGCATATAGATTAGGCCCATACAAATAAAACGGGATTTAATTACACAATTTATTTTTATATTAATATTACAACAAACAATGAATAATACAGTACAGTTTTCGTGTATAAAATTTCATATAATATACAAAGAACGTGACATCAGATTGATATTGACAGCAAATGAAAATCTGATATTTTTTTAAACACATTAATATTACATCACATAAAATTGTTTTCATTTGTTTTATTGATTATATCTCTTCTGTTATTGCTTTCCAAGAATGTATTGCCTATATGGATATGGCTGATATGGATATAACTACAATGGTTTAATACAAGTAGTCCAGTCATATATTAATACGATAGATCATGGAGAAATTATTTCAAAATTTTCAGATGGATAAAAAAAGAATATGTCGTCGTATCTCTCCAAAATTCATGAATTCGATACACATGGAAAATCTGTGCTATCACAATCAAACAAATTACAGAATTTATATTTATATTTTATATTTATATTATTGTTCTTGAATTGCAAAGACGAAATATAATTGCATATTTATGTCCTCTGATTGAAATGCACTTGTAACGTAGGCTTTGAAATAATAATAAATCGATATGATATATTATGTATAAAAGCAAAGAAATACATCCATATTAAATTCATCAATTTTGCAATCTTTGGTGCAGATATGCAAATTGCCTGTTATGTAATGCATCCACCTAACAAGGGTTTTATTCAAATTTTTTTTCTTTTCTTTGTATGAATTATCAAATGTTTTTAATATCTTTACTTATTGTTTAATATCCTTGTAAATATATAACTATATTCTATAGATTTATAAGTTGTAATGTACCTAAACATAATATAGAAAACTGTATTATATAAATAATACAATTGTGGTATATTATAAAGATACATACACGTGGGCGCGCGCGCGCGCGTGTGTGTGTGTGTGTGTGTGTGTGTGTGTGTGTGTGTGTGCGTGCGTGCGTGCGCGCGCGCAGAAAGAATAAAAAATAATTCTATTTAATCATTTCAATAAAATAGGATTATAGGATATTAATTATCCAAACATAGCCCGTTCAGATAATGGGACTGTACAAATATGTCTATGAAGTAATAAAAAACAAGTAACGTTGAGAAATAATACGAAAAAATCTTCAATTATTTATCTGTAAAGCACAGAAATTTGCATAAAAGTATAAGCATGAAGTGCTTCAACTATAGTAAAACTCGACATAACTCACTGACGCAATTTCATAGAATTTATACTGTTTGTTCTGTTGTTCGAGACATGCACTCTTAATGCTTATTTTTCTATACAAATTTCTGTGCAATAGGCTCAAATTTGTGAAACAAATTGAGAAAAAACAAAAGCGCGATTTTTGCAACATCAATCATAATCATATAAATCTGTATCAAAAAGAAATTTAGAAAGTATCAAACATGTGTACGTATAGCACTAACCTATACATCAAATGCTAATATATTGCGGTAATTTCCAATAAATTTATGTTACATTTTTATTGTTTTATGTACAAAAATATGATTAAACAGTTTCAGTCCCGAAACTACAGTTGCAGAAATATTTTGTTATCCTAGCTGTCATCCTTGTATGTACATTATACCTAGAAAGTTAGAACATATTTAGAATTATAAAATCACTACATTAATAGTAATAAAATTTGAAAAAAGTTACAATATATCATTAAGATATAAAAATGTGAATAAGATACATAAATTATTCTAATGCAATACGTTTTGTTAATGAAAATCTTGTTATTTTTAGTTATATAAGGACATATGAAGGGTACAAGGGAAAAGCGATCAATGTCCAGCCGGAATAATTTCGAAAAAAACATTATTTTATTTTAAGTTTCAATACATATCATATTATCTCAGGAAACTACCCTAGTAGCACAGTGCATTGGCTCAGCATTGGCTATTCATTGGTTATGTTGGGAGTGCATTGGCCAACATGTCCCAATATGAAACCAATATTGGTCATAAAATAAATGTAAATGTATTCCTGACATTGCACGTCAATAATTAGCCAATATTGGGCTAATGTTGGAAGTGCATTGGCCAAGATTTCCCAATATAATGCGAATATTGATTACAGAATAAGTGCAACTGTATTGCCAACGTTACGTGCCAAGAAGTGCGCAATATTGCGTTTGCATTAGAAGTGCATTGGCCAAGATTTACCCATATAAAGTCAATATTTATTTTAGAATGAGTATAAATGTATTGCCAACGTTACGTGCCAAGACGTGCGCGATATTGCGTTTGCATTGGAATTGCATTGGCCAAGATTTACCAATATAGAGTCAATATTTATTTCAGAATGAGTATAAATGTATTGTCAACGTTACGTGCCAAGACGTGCGCGATATTGCGTTTGCATTGGAATTGCATTGGCCAAGATTTACCCATATAAAGTCAATATTTATTTCAGAATAAGTATAAATGTATTGTCAATGTTACGTGCCAAGAAGTGCGCAATATTGCGTTTGCATTGGAAGTGCATTGGCCAAGATTTACCCATATAAAGTCAATATTTATTTTAGAATGAGTATAAATGTATTGTCAACGTTACGTGCCAAGAAGTGCGCAATATTGCGTTTGCATTGGAAGTGCATTGGCCAAGATTTACCCATATAAAGTCAATATTTATTTCAGAATGAGTATAAATGTATTGCCAATGTTACGTGCCAAGAAGTACATGGTATTACGTTTGTATTGAAAGTGCTTCGGCCAAGATTTCCCAATATAATGTGAATATTAATTTCAGAATGAGTATAAATGTATTGCCAACGTTACGTGCCAAGACGTGCGCGATATTGCGTTTGCATTGGAATTGCATTGGCCAAGATTTACCCATATAAAGTCAATATTTCAGAATGAGTATAAATGTATTGTCAACGTTACGTGCCAAGAAGTGCGCAATATTGCGTTTGCATTGGAAGTGCATTGGCCAAGATTTACCCATATAAAGTCAATATTTATTTCAGAATGAGTATAAATGTATTGCCAATGTTACGTGCCAAGAAGTACATGGTATTACGTTTGTATTGAAAGTGCTTCGGCCAAGATTTCCCAATATAATGTGAATATTAATTTCAGAATGAGTATAAATGTATTGCCAACGTTACGTGCCAAGAAGTGCGCAATATTGCGTTTACATTGGAAGTACATTGGCACGACTATAGTACTTTGATTATATACATACAATAAGTTGAAAGAAGTACATAAACGTTCCAACAAACGAGTGCTCTGTATAATTGCTCTGATGGAATTTGTCTGATGAGCAGTCATTGTCGCTTATCAATCAAAGGCTGCAAAAAAAGTCGCTTATTACGCGTTACAAAATAATAAGCGTATACATATCACGTCGTTCTGTCTTTTGTTACTATGTAAGGCCATTGCACATAAATATATTTTATAGTCGTAACCGCGCGTAAGAGCAAATCGATCAATTACAGTTAAACATTTTTATTCCCACATATATAGCAAAGAAGATCTGCGGGATATACTGAATTTATCCCGTACATCCCAAATATATCTTAATATCCACAAAAATTATCATACTGAAACACGTTTGTACAGAATATTTAGAGGATATCTTGTTGAGATAAATGAGATATATATGGAGGATTTTTAAAAGAACGTCCACACGATATTCTCACAATAATAAAAAAAATTCAATAATGTAAAAAAAACAGAAATTTATTTTAAAAAATTTGATTGCATTTTGTGGGCAAACTTAATTTTAAAAAATTCCAAATGTAAAAATTAATATTATTATTCGATTTCCTTGATTATTCTATGTATAAAAGTATTAAGGTAAAGTTATCAAAAAGTAAATACTTTACGAAATATTTTATATTTTATATTAAAAATATTATGAAAAAATTTAAAATATCTTAGAAAATTCTTAACAAAAGAGAACTTTATTATTGTGCTTTAAAAATGTCTTGACAAGGGCTACAAAAATATGCTATAAAAAATTTGGGTTTTTATATAAAAAAATTAAGGTGCTCTTGACCAAGAGCACCTTAAACTTTTTAAATAAAACCCCATAGGGGGTTAAATAAAAAATAGTTTTTTTGCTTATTCTTGTAGCCCTTGTCGAGACGTTTTCAAAACATTATAATAAAGCTCTCTTTCGTTAAGAATTTCCTGAGATATTTTAAATTTTGTCATTAGATTTTTAATATAAAATATGAAATATTTTGTAAAGTATTTACTTTTTTCGACTTTTCGATGACTTTACCTTAATACTTTTATGCGTTGAATAATGAAAGGAATCGAATGATGTAAAAAAAAGACAACTTAATTTTTAAAAATTTGATTGCATTTTGTGTACAAACTTAATTTTGAAAAATTACAAATGTAAAAATTAATATTATTATTCGATTTCTTTGATTATTTAGCTATGTATAGAAGCACAAAGGTAAGTCATCAAAAAGTGAATACTTTACAAGATATTTCATATTTTATATTAAAAATATTATGACAAAATTTGAAATATCTCAGTAAATTCTTAACAAAAGAGAACTTTATTATAGTGTTTTAAAAACATCGTGACAAGGGCTACAAGAATATACAATAAAAAAAGGGGCTTTTATATAAAAAATTTAGATCAAAAAAGCACCTTAAAATTTTTAAATAAAACACCATAGGGGGTTAATTAAAAAATAGTTTTTTTGCTTATTCTTGTAGCCCTTGTCGAGACGTTTTCAAAACACTACTATAAAGCTCTCTTTCGTTAAGAATTTCCTGAGACATTTTAAATTTTGTCATTATATTTTTAATATAAAATATGAAATATTTCGTAAAGTATTTACTTTTTGATGACTTTACCTTAATACTTTTATGCGTAGAATAATAAAAGAAATCGAATAATATAAAAAGAGACAAATTAATTTAAAAAATTTGATTGCATTTTGTGTACAAACTTAATTTTGAAAAATTACAAATGTAAAAATTAATATTATTTTTCGATTTCTTTTATTATTTAGCTATGTATAAAAGCACTAAGGTAAGTCATCGAAAAGTGAATACTTTACAAGATATTTCATCTTTTATATTAAAAATATTATGACAAAATCTGAAATATCTCAGTAAATTCTTAACAAAAGAGAACTTTATTATAATGTTTTAAAAACGTCTTGGCAAGGGCTACAAGAATATGCTATAAAAAGTAGGGGCTTCTATATAAAAAATTTAAACTTTTTAGATAAAACCCCATAGGGGGTTAAATAAAATATAGTTTTATTGCATATTCTCTTATAGTCCTTGTCGAGACGTTTTCAAAACACTATAATGCAACTCTCTTTCGTTAAGAATTTCCTGAGATATTTTCAGAAAGATGCACGGTAGCGCATCTTTCCGTGGTAGCTTGCGATGACACCGATAGGTGGCGCATAATGATGTGATTAACTCGTAAGTAAATTTCAGTTGAGAGCGAATATAAGCAGGTCCAGGCGAAGCAAAATTATAACATCTGCAAGACATATCTTTGCCAGCAACATTGCTGCGATGATATAGATATATAAAACTACATTTTACAAAGTAAGACGTGTGTTTTTCAAATATTAAAAACTTTTTTTAAATGTAAAACAATAGTATTTCTTCAAATCTTAAATTAATATTGGTTTTACATTAAAAAGCAATTAATATCCAATATAAGACATTGGGTAAATATTATTACTTAACATTGGTTTAATGCCATTGGACCAATATTGATACTTAGGTATTGGCTATATAACAGGAAAGGTCTACCTTACAATGTTGGTCCAATGTTAAAATGCAATAAATGTCTAATATAAGAAATTGGGTGAATATTATTACTTAACATTGATTCAATGACATTGGACCAATATTGCTATTTAGGTATTGGCTATATAACAGGAAAGGTCTACCTTACAATGTTGGTCCAATGTTAAAATGCAATAAATGTCTAATATAAGAAATTGGGTAAATATTATTACTTAACATTGATTCAATGACATTGGACCAATATTGCTATTTAGGTATTGGCTATACAATAGAAAAGGTCTACCTTACAATGTTGGTCCAATGTTGGGGATCAATTTAAACCCAATATATAATATTGCATTTATATTGTTTCCCAATATTTCGCCAATGCACTGTGCTACTAGGGTATTAACCCTAGAACACCACATTGGGTGTGTAGCACGTTTATTCTTCTTCTTCTTTTTACGTAATAGCTCCCGAGTCTTCCCATAGACCTAGGAAGCTATATGGTCGGTATTCGTAAGTCCCAACAGAAATTAGAGAAACTTTATCTTTTCTTTTAGCCGCTTCAGCTTGGATAATTTTACTGCAGGTTGATGATGATGGCTGATATGATAGCTTGCACTGCACGTTTAACAATTTAGCTACAATAGTAATTTATACATATATGTACAAATATTTACATGTTGTTTTATTGTTTTGCTGTAGAAATGTAGAAAATAAGAAAGTGGTAGGGGAGAATGGGGGAATTACAGTCAGTAAGAATTATTTCTTATTTTCTGAAAAAGAAATGTCTTTAGAACCAAAATGGAATAGTTGACGGATACTTTATCAATCATTCTTTGAAAGTAGAAGCATAAAAGTCAAGAAAGCTAATAAATAATTAAGCCTGCATTGATTATAAAAATCTCTGAATTGACCGCAATTGTCCGACGTGTTGGGTAATTACGGTCGCCTCTTGGGTAACCGCAGTCAGCTTTCGGGGGACTACCTGCGGTCATCTTTGGGGTAATGCCAGTTGATCACTAGCAGGGTTCGGCGTCTAACCTAAAATTCCGGCGTTATTTCAAGACTGAAATGTCCATCAAATTAAATGTATTTTCTATGTAAATCATGCTATATATCAATTCTTATTTCTTTCTCACTGAATTTGGATAAATTCTACCAAATTTGTGGTATAAATATATACCGTGATGTTTACGCTGTGACAATCACTCGACTGTAATTTCCCCGTACAAGCGACTACCGTTACCCCAAAAAACGAGTGAATTTGTTATATTGAATAATAAATATTTATATGGTGTCATCGTTTTAATATGGGCGAAATGGAAGCTGAAGAACCAAAAAAGTCATGAATAACGGTTAGATGTGATTTTAACTACTAAAAATTTCGCAAAACCCTTATTAAGGTAGTCCTTTCGCAACACCTAGTCAAGTAACAGTCCGTCATGAGGTAATTGAAAACAAACATATTGCAACATCTCAATAATTATAATAATATAAAATATGATTTTACACGTATGATTTAATCGTATTTAATTATTTACTAATTAAAAAAATATCGCAATGGTAGTGCGGTTGGACTCGATTTGGACTCGAATAACCTACAAATTTGTTATCACGTCTCCGTCTCTGTGTCCCCGTCTCCGTTTAACCTCATATATCACAGCAAAACATTCGCTAAGCCCTTATTTTCAAAATACGTACGAAATCCGGAAACTTCAAAGAATATTTTAAGACATTAATAATGTATTCATCTAATCGGTAAGTACATGTATTATTCGTTGAAAGCCGATTTGCATCATTCTATCTTTCTCGTTCATTAGATGTAAACAAGGATAGCACGCTCCGCAAACGCACATTTAGAATGATTTATTTCTTGTAAAGTGTCGTCAACCTCACCTGATTTTTCGTACACATGCCCCTTATTAGTGTATATTTAACATATATCAAATTTAAGTACCTATCTAATACTTATTCTTATGAAAGGACTACCTTAAAAGTACATCGATTCTTATAAGAAAAAGGGCGTAAAATATGAATCACCAGATTTTTATTAATTTATGTTGGTTTAATAGGCACGGCATAATAAATTAGTCGATAATCATGTATGTAAACGGATAGAGACAAAAAAAGTTTGATATAACTGTTGGTTTATGTAAAATACAGGTGACCGGCATTGCCTGATGACCGTGATTCCCCCATTCTCCCCTACATATACATCTGATAAAATTTTTTAAATATAAATGTGATGAGATATTAATAGAACAAAAAATGTTAATATTATGTACATATCACAAAGAAAACTAAATCTTGACATCTTTAACTTTTAAGAAAAAGAAATGGTTCAGGCAACGAAAAGAAAAAAGGTCTACTTGGAATTAAATCAGGAAGTGTTGAAAATTGGTGAAGCTGTAGATTTTTGTGACCCTAAAAACATACTAAATTTGCAACCTCGACATTTTTTCCGCGGGCGCTGCTATCTTGGTGAAAAGGCCGCAAAAACCGGTTTTTTCAAAATATTTCGGCTCTCATGCATTCTAGCGCAAAAATAGTTATGATGAAAAAGAAAGAGAATAAAATTTGCTACAATTAAGGTCCTATACATTTTTTTCGTACAATCAATAGTTTCAGTGAAACAGCCCTAGGAAAAAGATATTTTTTTTTGTACATACTTAATAGAAAAAGTGCATTTTTTTCGTACTCATTTAATTGATTTATTATTTATTTATTATTTATTTATTATTTATTTATTATTTATTTATTATTTATTTATTATTTATTTATTATTTATTTATTATTTATTTATTATTTATTTATTATTTATTTATTATTTATTTATTATTTATTTTTTTTCGTTTAATCTCAGTGAAGGTGACGAAACTACTGGTGTCAGCTTTACGCTTGAATAAAGCGACATACTTTTCGTTCGTACATCGTTTACGGCACGCATCGTGAACGACTACGGACGTCAGTCCTTTTAATAAGTTTATTTTATTATCATTTGTCTTAACACTAAACTCTTAAAAAGTATTCAATCCTCTCTCTTTCACAACACAAGTATAGCACATTCCGATAAATTCGTTTCGCAAATAAAACATTTTTATTAACATCATAACGACACAAAGTGTCGTTATGGTGTTATAACGTGTCTCCCTTTATGTCGGTTCTTGGCATTCTCCCCACTCACCTCACCCTTGAAAGGGCATCATAGACCCTCCAAAACGCAGGACCGTGTTTTTATTCAGTAAGGCACGAAATGAGCATAGTGCTGGATTGCCTAGCGATGGCTTCGGAGCAAAAATGTCTCATTTGCGAAACGAATCTATCGGAAGATGCTACTTAATTGTGTTGTGAAAGAGAGAAAATTGAATACTTTTCGAAAATTTAGTGTTAAGAGAAATAATAATAACATAAACTTATTAAAAAGACTTACGTCCGTAGTCGTTCATATGAAACGTGCCGTAAACAATGTACGAACTTAAGTATGTCGCTTTATTCAAGCGTAAAGCTGACACCAGTGTTTCGTCACCTTCACTGAGATTGAGCGAAAAAAAATAAATAATAAATAAATAGAATAAGTACGAAAAAATGCACTTTTTCTAGGTACGAAAGAAAATAACTCGTTTTCCTACGGCTGTTTGACTGAAACTATTGATTGTACGAAAAAAATGTATAGGACCTTAATTGTAGCAAATTTTATTCTCCTTCTTTTTTATAATAACTATTTTTGCGCTAGAATGCATGAGAGCCAAGATATTTTGGAAAAACCGGTTTTTGCGGCCTTTTTACCAAGATCCCAGTGAGAAATGAAAAGTCAAAATGATATCACAATAATATCGAAAATATGTCCTCGAAATTCAAAATCGATTCGAGAATCAGACGGGCCTGGTTTCGAGGTCCTTTTCGATATCGAAATCAGCTCGGTTTCGAGACATTTTTTATATCGGAATCAGCTCGATTTTTCAAGTAATTTTCGACATCCGAAAGAGCTAAATTTTGAATTATTTTTTACATCAAAAGCAGTGCAAATTTAACATACCACATCGAAGCATTAGCTGGGTTTCGTAAAGCGCATATGCGTGCATATATCTATAGCATACTACGTAACGTTTACTATAGAAAAATGCGTGCATATAATAATGCGCTTTACGGGATCCAGCCTATATATTGCCTTATCTTTTACCAATATGTATATGTAAACACGATTTACAAGAAATCTATTTATTGTTTATTAGATTAAATTAAACTAAAGGTAAGTAACAAAATTATAGGAAATACTATTTATTTTTGTATTTTATTTTTCTTCAAAATTTTCGTACTAATGAAAAATATGTATAAGACATAGAAATAAAGAAGAAAATATAAAATAGCTGCCGCCTCTCTAAAATTAAACAAACTTTCATGCATTATAATACTCTTGAGCAAAGCTGTACGTACAGTCCTTCTAAACAAAAGACGGATTGATAATCTTACACATCAGTATCATTTCATTAACTCAACAGCAGAATAACAACGAATTTCGCGCTGAATAAACTAAGAAAAACTAAGAAAATCCGTTCAACATTTTGTGATTGACCTAGTAAAGTAAAATAACGTGTAAAAATAACAGGTCAAAATGAGTCCACACATTGGTACATCGCAGTCTATAAGAATTATGCATAAAAGATTCATGTATAATACTCTCTAGCGTTGCAACTGCTGTAAATTAGGTTTTATACCATTTGAATCGTATAACCGCAAGAATAAGATAACTAAATCAAAATTTGTAATTCCTACATCCTGATCGAAACATCACTATTTTTCCTTTTCTTGCCTTCTTTGTACGACTGTTCTTTTTAACAAAATTATAGGAAATACTATTTATTTTTGTATTTCATTTTTCTTTAAAATTTTCGTACTAATAAAAAATATGTATGACATAGAAATAAAGAAGAAAATACAAAATAGCTGCCGCCTCTCTAAAATTAAACAAACTTTTATGCATTATAATACTCTTGAGTAAAGCTACGTACAGTCCTTCTAAACAAAAGACGGATTTATAATCTTACACATCAGTATCATTTCATTAACTCAACAGCAGAATAACAACGAATTTCGCGCTGAATAAACTAAGAAAAACTAAGAAAATCCGTTTAACATTTTGTGATTAACATAGTAAAATAAAATAACGTGTAAAAATAAGAGGTCAAAATGAGTCCACACATTGGTACATCGCAGTCTATAAGAATTATGCATAAAAGATTCATGTATAATACTCTCTAGCGTTGCAACTGCTGTAAATTAGGTTTTATACCATTTGAATCGTATAACCGCAAGAATAAGATACCTAAATCAAAATTTGTAATTCCTACATCCTGATCGAAACATCACTATTTTTCCTTTTCTTGCCTTCTTTGTTCGACTGTTCTTTTTTCTCTCGCGTATCTCATCCTAATGTCAGTTATTAATTTATGAACGGAACTGCGAAATGAGAAAATCGATCTATCACTTTCCTATATATTATATAACGTTTTCCAAAACTATCAATACGTATATTCGGATTTTGAGAGAAAATTATTTTAATAAATAATTTTACAGATAATAATTATCTTTATGACTATAGCTAAAATCTTTGGAATACTTAAAAATTAGCCGTATTATGTTGATGACTTTGTCCCCCTTACAGACTCGGAGACATGTCCTTTAGTCCTTTTCCCAAAAGAACCATCTTCCTGCTTTCTCCATGAGCTGTTGGTCAGCCACGTTGAAGCAATTTTCTCTGCCACAGAAATATCACTGACGTCAAACCTGATTAGTAGAGCTCCTAGAAAGCAAAAAATAATAAAAAAGATAAGATATATTATCGCCAATCAATGTGACAATTGTTGTAGGTATAAAGTAATAATCATTCTTTAAAACTTCTCAAAAGCATAATAAAACAATTTCAAAAAATCGCGGTATACATTCAACGCCATGGTATGCCTTCTCACTTCAATACTTACAATCACCAAACATTTTTGATAAATATGAAATAAAAATAAGATAAATGTAAGCTGTAAGATGTTAGTAATTGTAAATATTCCTCAATACAAGCAAGGAAGAAAGTATCTCTCAAAACTAACGCTGGTATAAGAATGCATAGTCAGATGGACTAGAATCTTGCTTGAAGGTTAGGATGTAAAGGCAACACAGGCTGTGATCAATTTGGCGCTATAAATGGTTCGAAGTGTTAAACTGGAATCACACAATGCAAGATTGTCATGGCTGCATTCTTGCACGCTGACTGACGCTGACCAATGCATTGAACGTTGCTCGTTTTGCTGTTTAAAACGTTAACTTTCCATCGTTGCAAGCTTCGTATAACTTTATGTGACGTTTTAAACAGCAAAACGAGCAACGTTCGATGCATTGGTCAGCGTCAGTCAGCGTGCAAGAATGCAGGCATGACAATCTTGCATTGTGTGATTCCAGCTTAACGCTTTGAAGCATTTATAGCGCCAAATTGATCACATGAGCCTGTGTTGCCTTTACATCCTAATCTTCAAGCAAGATTGTAGTCCATCTGACTGATATGCATATTCTTATACGAAATAACAAAGGGTAAAATAATATTTCTAGTACTCACTGGTAGATTTTCGTTGTCCATTGCAAGATATAATGAACCCTGCAAGCTGAAGCCACTGCACGTGAGAACAATTACGATGTTATAACCGGCAATACTGCTACCTTTGAAGCATTTATAGCGCCAAATTGATCACAGCCTGTGTTGCCTTTACATCCTAACCTTCAAGCAAGATTGTAGTCCATCTGACTGATATGCATTGTTATACGAAATAACAAAGAGTAAAATAATATTTGTATTACTCACTGGTAGATTTTCGTTGTCCGTTGCAAGATATAATGAACCCAAGCTGAAGCCACTGCACGTGAGAACAATTACGACGTTATATAACCGGCAAAACTGCTACCAATAAACCGCTGTACGTCCGCTACATGTGGCTACATGCCGCCAAATGCGCCGAGATTAGGTTAGGCTCGAGCGATATAGCCCCGCAAGAATCGATATATCGATGTATCGCGGCGTGTTGCTTTCGTCGACGACGCCGAATCAGCTATGTCCGCTCGCGGCGTGTTGCTTTCGCTGACGACACCGAGTCGGCTAGAGTCCGCTCGCGGCGTGTTGCTTTCGCCGACGTCGCCGAATTGGCTAATGCCCGTTTCTGCCAACGTCGGTTAACTTCCCTTAGGTTAACTCGCTCTTTGTCTCTTTCTAAGGGCGACAGTCCCAAAGAGACGAAGAGTGAGTTAACCTAAGGTTAAAGTTAACAGACGTTGGTAGAAACGGGCATAAAGCCTTGTGTCCACGATCCGAGAACTCGGTCCGAGTTTCGGTTTAAGCCAATGAAACTGCTACCTTTCTGTAAGAGCTGCAAGTTGATTGGCTTAAACCGAAACTCGGACCGAGATCTCGGATCGTGGACACAAGGCTTAAGTCCGCTCACGACCGTATATATCGTCAATCAACCGCAGTATACACAGGGTGATTCGAAACAACCTTTTACCGTTGAAAGTACAGATTTGTGACAAAATTCTGAGACGACTTTTCCTCTTGCAAAATTTTGTCCAAAGCTTATTTTCTGAGTTATCAAGCAAAATACTTACCCTATCACTGGCCGAGTACAGGAGGTAGACAGGAGCGGCGCGACTCACCATTAGACGCGGGCGCTTACGTCGGGTGCCCGCTGCGCGATCAGTCGATCGATCAATGGTCGAGCTGCGTACCAATATTTACTGCCAGCACAGAAAATCTACAGTTCGCGTTATGCATAGATTTTCAGAACTGGCAATAACATTGGATAACGATAATTTTTCGCAATAAAAATTAAAACATTTAATTTAGAAATTACATCAACTAACCAAAACCCATGGTCGAAATTATCGTGTTATTGTTTTCTCGTGTTATTGTTTTCTCTCACAAACTTCACTTAAATACACTTAACTTTACTCTTTTTACTTACATACTTAAAAATGTGCAATTATTATTAACAATACACAATGAGTCACATTACTATGTTCACGCGAGCATTACTTCTGTAGTAATTTACGATAATTCTGCTAGACTCCCGTTTACGCGGAATGAATTATGCAGAGACCTCCGTTTACGCGGAGTGGATTATCGTAAACGATAATTTGAGTAATTTACTACAGAAGTAACGCTTGCGTAAACATAGTAATGTGACTCGTTGTGTATTGTTAATAATAACCCGAGAAAAAATAATTTTGACTAATCGTATATAATTGTATATGATTATTTATAGAATCATAAATGAATATATATGGGTATATTTATGATCATGTATATTTACATCTTGCTCCTTGTATGATTATATATATGAATCCATATATGATTAGATCTGACCATTTCTATGCTGATATGACTAATATATTCTAATTCGTATGAGTAGGTACAGATTCATATATGATTAGACCTAATCAAGCCTGACTCATGCCTGACTGTATATGAATTCATATATGACTATATTTAAATCTATGTATGATTATATCTAATCATGACTGGCTAATATGAACTCGCACTTGACTATATGTGAATTTATATATAACTGGATATGTACCCATATATAATTGTGCGTATTTAGATCTGACCATTTCTATGCTGATATGACTAATATATTCTAATTCGTATGAGTAGGTACAGATTCATATATGATTAGACCTAATCAAGCCTGACTCATACCTGACTGTATATGAATTCATATATGACTATATTTAAATCTATGTATGATTCTATCTAATTATGACTGGCTAATATAAACTCGCACCTGACTGTATGTGAATTTATACATATATAACTAGATATACAGGGTGTTTCCGGATCTTTGCGACAAACTTAAAGAGGTGATAGATCTCAATAAATGGAACAACTTTTGTTAAGCAACCCGTGTCCGGCGATGCCTCCTTAAGACGCTAGGCTGCGTTGAACATTTACAGTTGCGTGCCTTGATTTTTTCTTGTGGGGGCATATTAAAAGTTTAGTGTTATACAATCCCTGTTAATACCCGAAATGAGCTTATTGACAGGATTATAAACGCATTTGGTACGATTCGCAATAATCCTGGAATTTTTCAGAGGGTGCGTCAGTCAATGCACCGTAGATGCAATGCTTGTATTGAGGTTGCAGGTCGCCATTTCGAACATTTATTTTAATAAAATAAACAAAATATAATTAGAAAAACGTACAATTTTTTTAAATTTTAATCTAACCATATTAGAAATCAAATAGCATTCATGCCGGTCTAGCGCCTTAAGGAGGCATCGCCGGACACGGGTTGCGTAACAAAAGTTGTTCCATTTATCGAGATCTATCACCTCTTTAAGTTTGTCGCAAAGGTCTATCTTTAGGGTATCATATACATATATCAGCTGTATACACACACATATACACACGCGCGCGCGCGCGCGCACATATTTATATTTATATTTATACTCAATAAACAACGAGGTTATATATACGGAAAAATAAACACTTTTACCATATAAAATTGGTCCAATTAGCTATACGATAAGCCTATTATAGTTCTTGTAATAAAATTATCAATATCTTTACTCTTTTTTTTAATATTCCAAGGACCTTTTTTATCAAACAACAATTTAATAAGTTGTTTTATTACCCCAAGAAGAACCGAGTGCATGTACTCAGTTAAAACACATGTTCCAATATCAATCAGCGGCACACAAGACAATCTAATACTACGGAAAATCTACGGAAAAATATAATTTTTAATCAAATTTGGTACATTTTTGTAGAATTAAATTATATTGTTAGAAAATTATACAGTATCTATGTTTGACGCCTTCCGTACATCTACTAACAATAAGTTTAACATATGTAGTACAAAACGAAACGTCTTTATCAATTAACGTTGTAGCACAGTACGTAAGGTGACTGACTCAAGATCCAAGGGTTCCAGGTTCAAATCCAGCGGTGGTAAGCAAATTTTCTAAGTACAATATAAAGGACCCCGCCATAATCATAGGAAAATTGGGTTTCGGTGAAATTTGCTGAAACTTTGGAAATAAATGGTTTATGTGATGCTGATTGAAAGTCACAATGGGCAAGATTCACAATAATCAACCGTTTAGGAGCTATCAGCGTTCAAAAGTCAAAATAAGTAGGTGTTACTATTGTGGAACAGTGGATTACAATGTATTATTCTGCATAATCATACAACTTATTCCTTTTATTAATACAAAAATATGTATTTAGGTAAAAAAATATGTATATATACACTATACAAATTATGTATATGCTCACATGCATGTATAGTATACACTATATGAATTATAACCGTATAATATTAATTCGTATATGTGTATGTACTTGCATGTATATACATATTTTGTGTGTGAGTGTATATGTAAGTATGTGTGTGTGTATGCTGTGAGTGTGTATGTGTGCGTGTGGGTGCGTGCGTTTGTGCGTGCATCTATGTGTGTATGAACGTGTGCGATTGTGTGTAACCCTCTATGTAATTGTGTGCATGTGTCCGTGAGTTTGTGCGTGTATGTCAGTGAGTGTGAGTGTGTAAGTCGTGCTCCATAAACGTTGACAGAACGCAAGGACTCCATATCGTATTATCCAGGAAAGATATGCGTGCGCAGACTTATACACTTATACATATATGTGTGTATGTCCAACGCATGTGGGTCTGTGCTTGTATATAAGCACACAAATATGTTTGTACATCTCTTTAGTTTTTCTTACTAAAACTACATTAGGCGGACACGCACGTACGCACGCACGTACACACGCACGCACACGCACACGCAAACGCACACGCACACGCGCGCACACACATATACACTTACACAAAATATGTACATACATGCAAGTATATATGTATATATGAATTATATTATACGGCTATAATTCATATAGTGTATAATATACATGCATGTGTATATACATAATTCATATAGTGTATATACATACTTTTTCACCTAAATACATATTATTGTATTAATAAAAGAAATAAGTTGTATGATTATGCAGAATAATACATTGTAATCCACTGTTCCACAATAGTAACACCTACTTATTTTGACTTTTGAACACTGATAGCTCCTAAACGGTTGATTATTGTGAATCTTGCCTATTGCGACTTTCAATTAGCATCACATAAACTATTTATTTCCAAAGTTTCAGCCAATTTTACCGAAACCCAATTTCCCTATGATTATGGCGGGGTCCTTTAATTAATTAAGCTTGCACATAATAAAGATTTTCGACAATAAAATAATGTTCAAAGAGAGAAATAAATTTTATTTTGTTGAATAAATGTGATAATATTTTAATGGTCATATATGAATAGATATGACCGTCTATATGATTTTGTATGAGCATGCATGGTCAGACCTGGCCAATTTTCAGATCTGATCATATATGAAATAATATATGATTATATATAATTAGTCAAAATTATTTTTTCTCGGGAATTGCACATTTTTAAGTATGTGAGTAAAAAGAGTAAAGTTAAGTGTATTTAAGTGAAGTTTGTGAGAGAAAACAATGACACGAGTGAGTGAACGTGCTTGCATGTGTGTGCGTGTATCATTGTAATTATCGTTGTCCAATGTTATTGCCAGTTCTGAAAATCTATGCATAACGCGAACTGTAGATTTTCTGTGCTGGCAGTAAATATTGGTACGCAGCTCGATGCATTGATCGATCGACTGATCGCGCAGCGGGCACCCGATGTAAGCGCCCGCGTCTAATGGTGAGTCGCGCCGCTCCTGTCTACCATCTGTACTCGGCCAGCGATAGGGTAAGTATTTTGTTTGATAACTCAGAAAGTAAGCTTCAGACAAAATTTTGCAAGAGAAAAAATCGTCTCAGAATTTTGTCACGAATCTGTACTTTCAACGGTAAAAGGTTGTTTCGAATCACCCTGTATATATCGATACACTTATCCCGATACCCAGTGAGAAATGTAATACCGAAAGGATGTCGAAACAACGTCATAGTCGTCAAAATTAGCTCGACAGCGCTGGCAAGGGTAAAAAAACTCGACGTTTACTTGAATTTCGACCTATTTTCGAGTAATCTTAAATAAACTGACATAATGATAAATAGCCACTCCTACTACTGTTTTGTTCAAAGTTACTGGTTGTAACTCTGTGCACATCCGTTTATACGTAAAATGTCGATTCGAGATCGAAATGATATCAAATATGATATTGTTGCAAATACTATATTATAAAACATATTAAATTGCAGCATTCTCAACTTCATCCAGGTTTCGTCATATAATGTTATATATACATGTACATATATGTATGTCATTCCTATCGGGATATTTATATCGATATATATACTGCGGTTGATTGACGATATATACGGTCGTGAGCGGACTTAGCCGATTCGGCGACGTCGGCGAAAGCAACACGCCGCGAGCGGACTCTGGCCGACTCGGTGTCGTCAGCGAAAGCAACACGCCGCGAGCGGACATAGCTGATTCGGCGTCGTCGACGAAAGCAACACGCCGCGATACATCGATATATCGATTCTTGCGGGGCTATATCGCTCGAGCCTAACCTAATCTCGGTGCATTTGGCGGCATGTAGCCACATGTAGCGGACGTACAGCGGTTTATTGGTAGCAGTTTTGCCGGTTGTATAACGTCGTAATTGTTCTCACGTGCAGTGGCTTCAGCTTGGGTTCATTATATCTTGCAACGGACAACGAAAATCTACCAGTGAGTAATACAAATATTATTTTACTCTTTGTTATTTCGTATAACAATGCATATTAGTCAGATGGACTACAATCTTGCTTGAAGGTTAGGATGTAAAGGCAACACAGGCTGTGATCAATTTGGCGCTATAAATGTTTCAAAGGTAACAGTATTGCCGGTTATAACATCGTAATTGTTCTCACGTGCAGTGGCTTCAGCTTGCAGGGTTCATTATATCTTGCAATGGACAACAAAAATCTACCAGTGAGTACTAGAAATATTATTTTACCCTTCGTTATTTCGTATAAGAATGCATATCAGTCAGATGGACTAGAATCTTGCTTGAAGATTAGGATGTAAAGGCAACACAGGCTGTGATCAATTTGGCGCTATAAATGCTTCGAAGCGTTAAGCTGGAATCACACAATGCAAGATTGTCGTGCCTGCATTCTTGCACGCTGACTGACGCTGACCAATGCATCGAACGTTGCTCGTTTTGCTGTTTAAAACGTCACATAAAGTTATACGAAGCTTGCAACGATGGAAAGTTAACGTTTTAAACAGCAAAACGAACAACGTTCAATGCATTGGTCAGCGTCAGTCAGCGTGCAAGAATGCAGGCATGACAATCGTGCATTGTGTGATTCCAGTTTAACGCTTCGAAGCAATTATAGCGCCAAATTGATCTCAGCCTGTGTTGCCTTTACATCCTAACCTTCAAGCAAGATTCTAGTCCATCTGACTATGCATTCTTATACCAGCGTTAGTTTTGAGAGATACTTTCTTCCTTGCTTGTATTGAGGAATATTTGTCTAACTTTTTCTTTTTAATTTTTCTTGAAGATCATGTATAATTTTAAGAGAAAACTGAACAGAAAGGTCGACAGAGCAGAGCATAAAAGAGCAAGACTAGAAAATATTTCTTCGATTCTTCATAAATCTTTCGTTAATTTATCAGAAGACAGTTCAGATGATGACAGTCGAAGTGGAGATAACACCACTCAAGAAACTGAAATGCAGGAAGAGTGCATTGCAGCAGCTTCTAGCAATTTAAATGTTTTAAGTACACAAGATAACAACGAATATCAAAATGCAGACAGAAGCGAAAATGTAAATAATAATAGTTATTATGATAATTGTAATGAAAGTAATCATTCGAGTGATGATGTTGATGTCAACAATAGTGATGGTGATTATGCCAGTAATAGTAACGATGATAGTGATGATTCAAGATCATCTACCACATCTGCAAATTCTAATCAAGATCCTATCCATGACCAAATCGAACTTAACTTTGAGAATGACGAGGAAAAGGAAACTTATCTTATTGAAGTGTTGCGTATTTGGGCCTTGGAAAGTGGTTTGCTTTCAATGCGAAAACTTGACTCGCTGCTAATTAAACTGAAACCTTTGTTTCCTAACATTCCTTTGTCATATAAGACATTGCTTGACACTCCGTCAAACATCGAAATAATAGAAATTAATGGAGGTCAACTTTGGTACAAAAGTATTACTACAAATTTGAATTCCATGAATCTTGAAAATTATTTGAAAATTCATAAAAGAATTGTCATTGATGTCAATGCAGATGGTCTTCCTCTTTTTAAAAGTTCCCGCGAACACTTCTGGCCTCTTTTAGGTAGACTTGTTGGTACTAATAATCAACCTTTTGTCATTTTATTGACTTTATTTCAAAGTGCAGTTGTGCCCAAGCTTGATCAATTTTTGCACCACTTTGTTGAGGAAGTTCATTACTTGCAAGAAAATGGATATACGTACAGTGGTCAAAGATTTGAATTTGACATAAACAACTTCATCTGTGATGCTCCTGCTCGCTCATTATTGAAAGGGATTGTGGAACATGGTGCATACTTTGCTTGTGAAAAATGTACAGTAGAAGGTGAATGGACGGATAACAGAATGACGTATCCCAACCTTAATGAGCATCTTAGGACAGATGAATCATTTATCAATCGAGACCAGCCAAATCACCATAATAATCAGTCTCCGCTTGAAGAACTTGGAATCGGCATGGTATCGCAATTTCCATCCGACGCAATGCATTTGGCCTTTCTAGGTGTGTTCAGAAGATTATTATTGGCCTTGCAAAAGTGGAACGGGCCATGGAAGTTACGTGCAAGAATTGTGGCACAAATATCTGAGCAGCTGCTAATAGGAAAGGCTACTTGTCCACGGGACTTCAATCGCAAGCCTAGAAATTTCAATGAGCTGAAGTATTATAAGGCCACAGAGTTTAGGAGATTACTACTTTATGATGGAATAGTAGCGCTGAAAGACCATTTAAATGAGAACATTTACAAGCATTTCTTGTTGCTTCATTGTGCTATTTATATTCTTTCAAGTCCATCTCTTGTTAAGACCTTTTGTCATTATGCTGAACAATTTATAAATACATTTATATCTCACTCTGTTGAAATTTATGGCCAGAAATTTGTTGTCTACAATGTTCACACTCTTTCTCACTTACCTAAAGAATGCTACCTTCATGGACACCTTGAAAGTTTTAGCGCTTTTGTGTTTGAAAACAAGTTGAAATCTCTCAAAGCATCTCTTAAATCTGGCTACAAACCATTACAACAAGCCGCATTTCGCGATCTAGAGAGCAGTGTGAATATCGATATTATTATGGATAGAACGGACAATCAAGTTGCACTTTCAATGAGACATTTTTATGCCAATGAAGTCCTGAATGGCCAACAGTATCAACGAATTACCATTAACAATGTTGTACTTCAGTTAAACGGAAAGGATTCATGTGTTCAGATGAACAATGGAGACATTATTACAATTGTAAATATCGTAGAAAGAGAGGACCAAGCGTTTCTGATTGGTTATGCATTTCTCAGAGTTGAAGATTTTTATCAGTATCCTATTTCATCATCCGTTCTGGGAATCTTTAAAGTATCTCATAAGGATGAGCAAAGAAGAATTTTTCCTGTAAGTGATATAAAGGCTAAGTGTTGGCTGATTCCATATGGGGAGTGTTATGTCAGTATTCCTCTATTGCATACTAGTCCTCTTTTTCATTAGTAATTTTTGTTGGTCACACACACACACACACACACACACACACACAAACACACCACACACACACACACCATACACACATACACACACACATACACACACACACCCTTCCTGTGCTTCTAATTTTTTGTCTTTTTTTCTTTATTTAATGTTATGACCTGTAACCTATGTTGTAATACAATTTAATGGTACATTATTCTTTCAATATCTGCAGTTTTGTAATTGAAAAAAGCAACTAAAATAATCTCATTTGTTTCCTTGAATATTGTATGTGGTACAGCGTACAAATAATTAGCCTTGTTAGAACAGGAGTGTGAAAACTAACTTGCTTGCAGCCAAGTATAGCTTGATATATATGTATGTGTGTATGTGCAATTTAACATATCTTTTTAATTACTCAGGTGCGCATGTTGGAATTTTATTCTATATTCTTATTTTTTTGCCAATATTATTTTTGCTTTGTTGTAATGCTTTTCTTGTTTTTACAGTTCGTTGTGTTTAAATTTTTGCATACTGATGGTGATGATGATGACACACTGTATGATGTTGGCCTGAGCAAATGGGTGAAATGTTGTGACGAAGATATGAATGGAATAATACAATGGCCTTCCAAAACTGTGAATGCGGGATATTTAGCACGTAAGGACAAACGCTCAGAGAAGGATTGGAAAGAATTCCCCATTCATATCAAGGGACGTTATGGTTAGTTTCACTTTCTTTTATTTCTTTTAAGAAGTTTTATAGTATATTTGTTAAGCTACTCAGTATTTATATAAAGAACTAAAGTATTAATGGAGGAAATAATTAGTCTGAGAGAGTAGCAAATCTTATGGATTTTTGGCAAGTCATAGCTTCTAGGAAGGACAAGCTCACTGCATTTAAGGCGATGATATGTAGCATATTAGTTATAAATGATTTATTGTCTCTTCATGTTTGTGGAAGATTTTGAAGGTCGCATTTAACACTGTGTTGTAAAGGTTTTTAGTCACTACGGAATATGTACTAGTGTCTTTTAGAATATTATTCATTTCTCAAGATACGTTGATTTAATAATTGCCACAGTGATATCAGTGAAAACAGCCTCCAGTCAAAATTATGTCAATATGACGTTAAAACAATCGCTTATCTTCACTTTGTCTGTTTTACCTGGGAGTCGATTGTGTACTTCAAAATTTACAATTAGTGAAAATTACAAAAGTGAGCGAATTTACTAGAATATTTATAATTTCCTTGGTTAACACCTGGTGAATTCGCTCACTGTTGTAATTTTCACTAAGTTTTCAAATAGGTACACAATCGACTCTGGATTATTTCTCTTATAGAAAATTTATGATTTTTCTAAAGACTTATAATATTTGTGGTATTCTAATAACTAAAAAATACATATTGTTTTAACACGTGTACATTATTGTAAAATTGATTGCTGTTAAGGCGAGCAATTAAAAGTTAATAAAGTCATATACTATGTTGTATACTTTGACAAGAAGAATTATTAAATAGTATTATAAAATATTAATATATGTAAACAAAAACTATTCCGTAAAAGTTAAGAGAATTTTATACATTCTTGTTACAAATATGTAGTAAGCGCAACTGAAGTTCCTTGAAAGTTTTCTTTACACTTTATCTAGTAGATATCTTAATTTAGAAATTTTAGTATAATTTAAATTTTAAAAATAAATTGTTCTGTCGGAAAGACGTTAAATATTGCCAGTTAAGTCGATTTAAAGTAATTATTTCTGTGAAAGTAATTATTTCTAGTTTATAATCACTGCCGAATTAAATATATATTATTCGTTCATTATTTCACCGTCGACTGAAAAATTCGGTGTTTCATCTTATTGTTATTTAGTCACCTTATGTGTGTTATTGCGATAAATATTACCAGATGCCCCGGTGGTCGAATTGGTTACGACACCCGAACGGAATACGGGAGGTTCCAGGTTCGAACCCTGGCTGGGATAATATTTTTCGCAATACAAATTAAAAATATAATTAAACTATCTACATCAACGGACCAAAACCCATGGTCGAAATTAATGTCTCGACGATTGATTCGAAGAGTGCTGTGTGAATCCGACAAACCAAGTCGGCTCCCAGTCTTTCAATGTTCATATCGGAAAGACGTTATATATTGCCAGTCACGGTCGATTTAAATTACTTTAATTGTTATTCTATACTGGCGAAAGAAATTTATTATTTTGTTTAATAATATTTTAATTCATCGATTAATTATTATATATGTATATGTGATTTCGTAGCCATTTTTTGTCCTAAATTACAGTTCATACACCTTGTACGAAAACAAAGGATGTAACAATGTCACACTTGAATAACGCTGTGCAAGGAAAGCGATAGTGATACATTATTGGAATTAGGTTCCGATACGGGTATTGATTCATCAGAAAAAAATAAATTTTTGCACAAAAATACCGACGAAAATAATCAGAAAAATCCATCAATGCTCGACTGCAAAGCACATCTAAGGAAGAGATCTTGACTTGCATTTCATTCAGTCAAGAGTAACGCAACTGTTACTGAAACTAGTGCTACAACACTAGGGAACGACACTAGTGAAATTTCCGACGATGTGATAGAAGCTAGTCCTACGCAAAGAAGTAGGGCGTCTAAAGTTAAAGAGTATTTAAAACTCAAGAGAAATAATGCAACTGTTAACGAAAACTGAGTGGTACAACACTAGGGAACGACACTAGTGAAAGTTCCGACGATGTGATAGAAGCTAGTCCTACGCCAAAGAAGTAGGGCGTCTAAAGTTAAAAAATATTTAAAGCTCAAGAGAAAAATTCCTGTAAGACGTCTACATTTTGGATTATGTCCTTTGCCTAAACATACTTCTACGCAAATAAAAAATTTTAATACATTGCAGATAAAGTTAACATAAGTTATCTTTTCACCAATAAAAAGGCATAAGAAGACCGATAGCGAAGACGAAACTTTTTATCTTGCCTGCAGAACAAACTGAAAATAGAAAAGAAATGGATAATTTCAATTGGATGACACAGAAAAACAAGCCACCTAGAAAAAAGATGTTATTGGATAAGTTTCATGTGTAAATATCACTTAATAATTGTGATAATATATGTAAGTGCTTTTATATATCCAATGAAATCATTATTTATAGATGGTCAAAAGAAAGGACATTTCAAAGCAACTTAATACGCGATGTAAAGCTTACAGAGCAAAGTTAAACGGCAGGGATTGCTGGGAATGCAGAGAAGTAATACAATATTAACAGTATAGTTATATGATATAAAAAAAATAAAAATATATAAGTAAATAAATATAAATAAAAAAATAAATAAATTAAATATTGTTTTCCATAAAAAAGTAATTTAATTTGATTTTTAGTATTATAAAAGCTTGTCATTATCAGAAGAAGACTTACAAAAACGAAAGAATCAATGCTCGCGACATCGACACAAATATGAGCGACCAAATACACCAGAAGGTATATTTTATTTTATTATCACTCTTTTGTGTTATATGTAATAAATATAATCTTTTTAAAGGTTTTTGGGATCCGGAGTTTCCTGAGACATCAGACACTGATTGACAAATAATAAAAGGTGAAATGTTTCGTCATTAGAATCTTATTATTAAGACTTTGTTGCGACTCGTCGTACAGAAACATTACCATAATATGGCGTGTACAATTTTTTCGTTAATGTATTAAGTATAAACAATAATATGACGCTACGAGCCATCACTTGTTTATTTTTTATATTGTTTTGATTAGTAGGTTGTTTTCACTGATTATGCTTGTCGGCTTTGGACAATTAAGATGTCGGGATTATCGTACATAAAAATTTTTGTAGTGCGGAAGGCTGCTAAAATGTCTACATTGTATTTTGTAATTACTATAAATTCTATTTTACGAAATTATATTGTTATATATTTCCCACATGTATATGTATGTACGTTTTTTTAGCGCTCGAGTTTTGTAGGTCCGTTTTTTCTTCAATTATTACATTTTTATTATAGACACCTACCTGAAGGCCTCTCAAGCGTGCAGAAAATTCGTTAAAGATTCAAACTATGAAACCGAAGCGGAATTAGGGCGGGGATTACGGAAAAAGAGAAAGACAGCAAAGATAAGCTCACAATCAGATGAATCAGACTCGGAATCTGATGACGGGAAGAAGAACAAAAGGACGATGAAGCATAAGCTTGAAGAGAAAATACCTCCACCCCCTCAGGTGCTATTATCTGGTTGCCGTCTTCGCTCGCCGAGTAAGGATTCACAGAATTCTCCAAAATACGTAATATCTGAACAGTTCCGTAAAAAAACACAAGATAACATTGTTTTCCAAGAGAATCGTAAGAAGAACTCGTCAGCGTCCTATGCTTGTAAATCAACTTGTGAACAAAATGAAACCTCTATTGAGACAGCGTCTGATGCAGGTATATCTGATAAAAACTCTGAACTTCTTTGGAAATTGGAACAAGTGAAAAGTCTGAAAAAGCAGACATCCGATAAGAAGAAAACAATCCTGGATAAAAATAATCGTTTATCATACTATAAAGACGGAGAAAGCCAAAGAGAGTGTTTTGAATCAAACAAGAAGCAGAATAAGTCTGCTTTACCTGATGTGGCACCAAGTTCATACCAAGATTTGCAAGGAAAGGAAAACAGAAATCGTTTCTCATACAATAAAGACGGAGAAAGCCAAACAGAGTGTTTTGAATCAAACAAGAAGCAGAATGAGTCTGCTTTACCTTATGTGGCACCTCATTCAAGTTCATACCAAGATTTGCAAGGAAAGAAAAAGAAAATGGTTCATAAGGTAACACTACAGAGCAAGAGAGGATTTCCAAAAGAGAGTTCTTCGACGATGACAAATAAATTAAGTTCTATTAATACAAGCTATAATATAACACCTGTCAACCAAAATACCATGGAAGATTCGTCCAGCTCTACAGATACTATAGTATGTCCTGATTCACCTGATACTATGTTCAGCAAATCATCTGCATCTCTAGAAAGATACGATGTTCCTGAAAGAGAAGACAGTCATCATAGTTCTCTCACTTTTAGTAAGTCCTTTCATTATTTTCTATTATTTTCCCACAAGAGTTAATTTATTTCTGTTATACAAGAGTCCCACAAGAGTGTATTATTTCTGTTACTTTATTAATGTCATAATTGTCTTATTTTTAGAGTGTACAGGTACATCAACGAAAACTTCTATTGTAGACAGCTCAGCACAAGAGAGATTTTTCTGCACAGGTGGATTTTTATTTGATCCATTAAACTTTCTGACTTTTTTCCTGATTTCTGTACAATTAATTTTTATCGTTTATCTTTTCCAGAGTTGGCCTCAATAAAAAAAGCCGTCATAGAAAACAACAAAGAGATTAAAAGAGTGAGCAGTAAGCTTGATATTTCTATTATGAACCAGGAGAATCTATGCCGTTTCGTTATTCCTGGAGAAAAAGTTATAAAGCGTCCTAGTCAAATGCCTCCATTGCCTATTAACACCTTTAAAGATTTGGATAGGATGGAAAAATTTCTAGCCAATGATAGTAACCTGACTGGGGCAGTGAGTATAATTTATTTTCATGTAGTATTAATGTATTCTTAAGCAAACCATAGCTGCTGTATAGATAAATGTTTACTTAGATGTCCTACTGTCCACATCTGCACCTAAATCTGAAGCCTGTATTGTTAATCAATAATTGTTTTTTGCTACAACAGATTTAATTTATCTTGAAAATTATATTTCCTAGATATTTAATTGATCGAAATTTTCGAGTATCGTTTGTGGTTTTGCTATCAAGCTTTAATTGTAAACCAATTTTTTTAAATATGATTTCAGTGTTCCTATCTTAGCAAGAATCTAGATAAAAAAAGTGTGGAAAAGTCAGTCAGAAGAATATTGGCGAAACTTGTGACTAATACTCTGGCATCAAAATTCAGTCTGCATGGTCACGGGAACAAGAAGCGCTTTGATGCGTTGAAATTGTGGGATGTTGTTCAAGGTAAAATCATTATCAAATAACTCGCTTTTTAGTTTTCTTGTCTTGAGAGAGAGAGAGAGAGAGAGAGAGAGAGAGAGAGAGAGAGAGAGAGAGAGAGAGGGAGAGATAAATGTGGAAAGATTTAAGGAATGTAGCAATAGAGTGTGAGTTACACTCAACGCTGTATATACCTTCACTTCGATATTTACAATTACTAACATCTTACAGCTTACATTTATCTTATTTTTATTTCATATTTATCAAAAATGTTTGGTGATTGTAAGAATTGAAGTGAGAAGGCATACCATGGCGTTGAATGTATACCGCGATGTTTTGAAATTGTTTTATTATGTTTTTGTTTTTGAGAAGTTTTAAAGAATGATTATTACTTTATACCTACAACAATTGTCACATTGATTAGCGATAATGTCATCTTATCTTTTTTATTATTTTTTGCTTTCCAGGAGCTCTACTAATCAGGTTTGACGTCAGTGATATTTCTGTGGTAGAGAAAATTGCTTCAACGTGGCTGACCAACAGCTCATGGAGAAAGCAGGAAGATGGTTCTTTTGGGAAAAGGACTAAAGGACATGTCTCCGAGTCTGTAAGGGGGACAAAGTCATCAACATAATACGGCTAATTTTTAAGTATTCCAAAGATTTTAGCTAGTCATAAAGATAATTATTATCTGTAAAATTATTTATTAAAATAATTTTCTCTCAAAATCCCCGAATATACGTATTGATAGTTTTGGAAAACGTTATATAATATATAGGAAAGTGATAGATCGATTTTCTCATTTCGCAGTTCCGTTCATAAATTAATAACTGACATTAGGATGAGATACGCGAGAGAAAAAAGAACAGTCGTACAAAGAAGGCAAGAAAAGGAAAAATAGTGATGTTTCGATCAGGATATAGGAATTACAAATTTTGATTTAGGTATCTTATTCTTGCGGTTATACGATTCAAATGGTATAAAACCTAATTTACAGCAGTTGCAACGCTAGAGAGTATTATACATGAATCTTTTATGCATAATTCTTATAGACTGCAATGTACCAATGTGTGGATGTACCAATGTGACCTCTTATTTTTACACGTTATTTTACTTTACTAGGTCAATCACAAAATGTTGAATGGATTTTCTTAGTTTTTCTTAGTTTATTCAGCGCGAAATTCGTTGTTATTCTGCTGTTGAGTTAATGAAATGATACTGATGTGTAAGATTATAAATCCGTCTTTTGTTTAGAAGGACTGTACGTAGCTTTACTCAACAGTATTATAATGCATAAAAGTTTGTTTAATTTTAGAGAGGCGGCAGCTATTTTGTATTTTCTTCTTTATTTCTATGTCATACATATTTTTTATTAGTACGAAAATTTTAAAGAAAAATGAAATACAAAAATAAATAGTATTTCCTATAATTTTGTTAAAAAGAACAGTCGTACAAAGAAGGCAAGAAAAGGAAAAATAGTGATGTTTCGATCAGGATGTAGGAATTACAAATTTTGATTTAGTTATCTTATTCTTGCGGTTATACGATTCAAATGGTATAAAACCTAATTTACAGCAGTTGAAACGCTAGAGAGTATTATACATGAATCTTTTATGCATAATTCTTTCAGACTGCGATGTACTAATGTGTGGATGTACCAATGTGACCTCTTATTTTTACACGTTATTTTACTTTACTAGGTCAATCACAAAATGTTGAACGGATTTTCTTAGTTTTTCTTAGTTTATTCAGCGCGAAATTCGTTGTTATTCTGCTGTTGAGTTAATGAAATGATACTGATGTGTAAGATTATCAATCCGTCTTTTGTTTAGAAGGACTGTACGTACAGCTTTGCTCAAGAGTATTATAATGCATGAAAGTTTGTTTAATTTTAGAGAGGCGGCAGCTATTTTGTATTTTCTTCTTTATTTCTATGTCTTATACATATTTTTTATTAGTACGAAAATTTTGAAGAAAAATAAAATACAAAAATAAATAGTATTTCCTATAATTTTGTTACTTATTTTTAGTTTAATTTAATGTAATAAACAATAAATAGATTTCTTGTAAATCGTGTTTACATATACATATTGGTAAAAGATAAGGCAATATATAGGCTGGATCCCATAAAGCGCATTATTATATGCACGCATTTTTCTATAGCAAACGTTACGTAGTATGCTATAGATATATGCACGCATATGCGCTTTACGAAACCCAGCTAATGCTTCGATGTGGTATGTTAAATTCGCACTGCTTTTGATGTAAAAAATAATTCAAAATTGAGCTCTTTTGGATGTCGAAAATTACTTGAAATCGAGCTGATTCCGATATCAAAAATGTCTCAAAACCAAGCTGATTTCGATATCGAAAAGGACCTCGAAACCGTAACCACCTGATTCTCGAATCGATTTTGAATTTCGAGGACATATTTTCGATATTATTGTGATATCATTTCGACTTTTCATTTCTCACTGGGTAGGAAAGACATACATATACGTACATGTATATATAACATTATATGACGAAACCTGGATGAAGTTGGGAATGCTGCAATTTAATATGTTTTATAATATAGTATTTGCAATAATATCATATTGATATCATTTCGATCTCGAATCGACATTTTACGTATAAACGGATGTGCACAGAGTTACAACCAGTAACTTTGAACAAAACAGTAGTAGGAGTGGCTATTTATCATTATGTCAGTTTATTTAAGGTTACTCGAAAATAGGTCGAGATTCAAATAAATGTCGAGTTTTTTACCCTTGCCAGCGCTGTCGAGCTAATTTTAACGACTACGACGTTGTTTCGACATCCTTTCGGTATTACATTTCTCACTGGGATGGCGGTGCCCGCGGAAAAATGTCGAGGTTGCAAATTTAGTATGTTTTTAGGGTCATAGAAATCTACAGCTTCACCAATTTTCAACACTTCCTGACTTCATTCCATCTAAAACTCCCCATTGCCTGGATTAAAAAGGAAACGTAAAATTAGAAAAAAAAAATAAAAAATGTTAAAATTATTATGTTTAATTATATTAAAATTATGTTATGTGTTCTAATTACACTACGCAAAACGATCAATAAAGGAGCGCTTTAAAATTTGCAAACTTGGCCAATTTTTAAAAAGCCATATCTCAGCTTGAAGAGATCGCAGGACAATTTTTCTTGGCGCGTTTTAAAGGGTGAAGCCTCTACTTTAAGGTAGGTAAGGTGACATTGTCCGCCCCATCAAACTGTCTTTTCTGTGAGGGTCTTGGGAAAATGCTGGAAATGTCACGACTTTGTAGCCTTCCACAGAAAAAGCAGGAGTAAGGCGTAAAATCACCACATATAAGCTTAAAAGTTAAAAACTTTCTCTTTAATCAGATTAAAAATTATTGATCAAATTAATTTAGAAAAATGTATATCAAATTCTGGTGTGTATTGAATAAAAGGGTAAAATTAAAATTCTAACAAGAAAACAAGTGCAAATACACTATATAAAAAAATATTTAATTTTATTAAGACACATAAAACTATATAATAATGATTACTCGCTGACTAAAAGTTACACTTTGCGTAAAGAAACATTATTTCTCTCAAATAAAATACAAATATTTTTAATGTTTAATAGATAATAATTACAATTATGTAAAACTTTTGCATGAGATAAATATATATCCATATATAACATATTGTTGCAACAAGTAACTTAAACTCATTAACCCTTTCGCTGCAAACGCTGTATATAGACATTAAAAAAATTGCCTCTTATTTGCAAACGCCATATATTATACATATATAAACTAGTTACAAAATCTATAAATATACATTGACACACGTAAATATCTCAAAAACAACGCATTTTAGAAGAAAATATTTCAGACAAACGTTGTATGGTCTCAAGGGGGACACATGGTGAAAATATAGACTTTACCTTGAGTAAACTTTTCAAGGTCAGATCTAGGTTACCTCAAATTTTTTCAATGAAATCCCCCATTTTTTATTGCATATTCTTGTAGCTTACCTCGAGATCTTTCCAAAACACTATGTTTACTATGATTTTTAAATGACATTTTTGGTGACATTTATTCTCTCGTAGAGAATAAATAATAAAAATGTTTTTGTTAATTATTTTCCACAGGAAAATAAATGTGAATATGTCACAAAAATGTCATCTGTTTTAACTCAAATAATGGAAAATAATGTTTTGTGTATGTTCTACAAACATTTCACAAACGTTGCAAATAGAACGTCGCAAACAAACTTTTCAGTGACGTTTTATATATGTTTTACAAACGTTTCATAAACATTGCAAATGGGACGTTGCAAACAAACTTTTCAGTGACGTTTTATATATGTTTTACAAACGTTTCATAAACGTTACAAATAGAACGTTCCATATGAAGAGAAAATGCGTGAGGACATTTGTGGTTGTGGCAACGTTGCAAAAACATTTCTGGAACGACACAAAAAAAGTCGCACAGCTTAAATTTAACGTTACTGCAATGTTGCTGAAACGAAATTTTGTTTACTGGGCATCCAGTAACCTTACTTGAGGAATACGTAAATGAAGACACCGATTAATCTTATAAGAAATTTGAGTTGTAACTTACCTACTATCTGAAATACCTAACTAAAGAATTAAGTAATGTAAGCAAAAATTTGAGTTACGGCTGAACTAAAATGGTCAACCTATACATAAGCTCCATCCTTGGCCAGGGTGAGTAGCACGCGGCACCCACATAATTCCCGCCGTCTGTCTTAGAGCCATCCGTGTAGAACACTAAAGAGTCCTTCAAGTATGGGTTAAATAAGTGCTCAAAGATTGTTTGAACAGCAGCCCTGGGAACCTTTCCTATTAACTCCAGCCAATCAGTCATGGGAGAGTATACTGTGGGGGGACAAGAAACCTGAAAAATACGAAAATTGAAACATCGGCGGACAAATTGAGACTCTGATATAGGGCACATACTGATAGCCCGAGTAAACACTTCCGCGAGCGGAAACTTTTCCCGAATGTACAAGGCCCCATCAGGGTCATCCCGAATGGCGTCAGTGATCCAGTGCAGACCCGCGATGACCGGGTGTTCTTTAATTGACATTTTTAAGAAGATATCTCGTGGCTAAAAATTTTAACCTGTATTGAGAGGGGCTTCCTTTGCTTCGGCGAACATTGTGTTGATCGGTGTGGAGATCCGGTACCCCATGCTAGCCCCTGATCGCTCTGTTCTGTATTACTTCCAATCTTCGGAATTTCTTGTGTTGCTCCTAAGCGAAAAAATGTGTGACGCGTCCCAGTGAGAAATGAAAAGTCGAAATGATATCACAATAATATCGGAATATTTCCTCGAAATTCAAAATCGATTCGAGAAACAGATGGTCCTGGTTTCGAGGTCCTTTTCGATATCGAAATCAGTTCGGTTTCGAGACATTTTCGATATTGGAATCACAGCTCGGTTTCGAGACATTTTTTATATCGGAATCAGCTCGATTTCAAGTATTTTTGACATCCAAAAGAGCTAAATTTTGAATTATTTTTACATCAAAAGCAGTGCAAATTTAACATACCACATCGAAGCATTAGCTGGGTTTCGTATAGCGCATATGCGTGCACATATCTATAGCATACTACGTAACGTTTACTATAGAAAATGCGTGCATATAATAATGCGCTTTACGGGATCCAGCCTATATATTGCCTTATCTTTTACCAATATGTATATGTAAACACGATTTACAAGAAATGTATTTATTGTTTATTAGATTAAATTAAACTAAAGGTAAGTAACAAAAATATAGGAAATACTATTTATTTTGTATTTTATTTTTCTTCAAAATTTTCGTACTAATGAAAAATGTGTATAAGACATAGAAATAAAGAAGAAAGTACAAAATAGCTGCCGCCTCTCTAAAATTAAACAAACTTTCATGCATTATAATACTCTGAGCAAAGCTCGTACAGTCCTTCTAAACAAAAGACGGATTGATAATCTTACACATCAGTATCATTTCATAACTCAACAGCAGAATAACAACGAATTTCGCGCTGAATAACTAAGAAAAAGTAAGAAAATCCGTTCAACATTTTGTGATTGACCTAGTAAAGTAAAATAACGTGTAAAAATAAGAGGTCAAAATGAGTCCACACATTGGTACATCCACACATTGGTACATCGCAGTCTGCATAAAAGATTCATGTATAATACTCTCTAGCGTTGCAACTGCTGTAAATTAGGTTTTATACCATTTGAATCGTATAACCGCAAGAATAAGATACCTATAATCAAAATTTGTAATTCCTACATCCTGATCGAAACATCACTATTTTTCCTTTTCTTGCCTTCTTTGTACGACTGTTCTTTTTTCTCTCGCGTATCTCATCCTAATGTCAGTTATTAATTTATGAACGGAACTGCGAAA
>JASTWR010001500.1:0-41955 GCA_030770355.1 Harpagoxenus sublaevis | reverse complement strand
CATTACAGCTTAATATTCATTACAACGATAGCTACCCTTACCGGTGAAAAGCTAAATAATTCCAGCATTCGAACACACTACCGATTATCGCTCGATGTGATCCCGCTGCACTATGACATAGAACTAGATCTAACTCTCGAAAAGTATGATTCAAATATAGAACAACAATATGGCATTTTTAATTTTTACGGTGAATCCAGTGTAGACATCGATATCTTGTTTTCTACGCAACATATAACATTCCATACATTAAACTTGTTTATAAATGAAAGAAAATGTATATTGATTGACCAACATGGTGAAAATTATATACCGGAGAAATTTACATTTAATTTTGAAAAAGAATATTTACACCTTTATTTCGTCAATATATTATCTCCTGGGCGTTACACCCTAAAAATAGAATTTTACGGTCTAATAACAGATAACAACGCAGAAAACTTTGTCAGAAGTTCCTACATAAACGAAGAAGAGGACATAATGTGAGTAAATGTTGATATTATACATATTTACACAAATATCGATAATGTAAACATTCTATATAATTCTTCAAAACCCATTTCCACATCAGTAACATACATATTTGAATCCTAACAATAAGACCTTATTAAAGCGATATAATTAAAATGTTTAATTAATTGTATCTTTATGCTAGCTGTTATACAATCCTAAATAAATTTTCGTTGAAATTATTTAAATCTACTAGATATAATTAAAATTTTTTAATATATTACATATTAATATATGTAATCTTGAGGCAATTATAAAAATTATTATATTGTGTTAGATGGTTGATAGCACCACATATTGAAATGGTTGGAGCCCGACGATTGTTTCCCTGTTGGGATGAACCGCACTTAAGTACCACGTTTAACATTTCTATAAAGCACCATCGTAATTTTACGGTTTTATCTAACAGTCCGATACGAACTCATTATATGGATGATGATGACTTAACGTGGACACACTTTAATACCACTCCTCCAATGTCTACTTACCAAGTTTCGGTTTTTTTGACCAATTTGCCTCCTACTCTGATCATCGAAAACATCACTTTATGGTGCAAAATGTGCTTTAGGGATTCAATAAATTACGCTGAGCAAGTTATAAAGAATATCACGTTGCATTTGGCATCTGAATTTAATGAAATAAAGATTCCAAAAATGGATCATATTGCAATTCCAAATTTACCACACAACGGTATGTCGAAATGGGGACTCATCTTTCATAGGTAATATATATTTCCAGATATAAAACGACGTGTGTAAATTAAAAAGATTAGAACAATAAACTAAATAGAGAAAAATTTTGAAACGCAAAATATTTATAATAATTATATATTATCAGTGAAGCTGATCTCATCTGTGATGAAGAATTAGACACGGTTATGCGCAAAATAGAAATTGCACGCTCTATAGCGCCTAAAATTGCATATCAATGGCTTGGTAACGTAATCAGCCCATCTCATTTTTGGTGGACTCATTTTTGGTTACACGACGGTCTTGCTATATTATACGGAGAAGAAGCTGTTGTTAAGGTAATGTTATATTTTCTAATATCGTAAGAAAGTCATAGATTTATTTAAAATTTTTTTAATGTGTTCTTATTCCGTAAGCCCAGAATACCGTTAAATTTTGTTTTATACTTTTAGAAAATTTATAGTATAAAAAGAAATTTATCTAAGAATTATATGTACCTTGAACATGGGCTAATATTAAAACACTGGAAGAAATAAACTTGGTTTCCTAGTTTTGACAATATCTAATCTCCTAATTGTGTTGCATTTTATTACAATAATTAATTTTACTTGTAATATATATAAGTTATAAAAAACAACAAAATATTTGTGATAACATGAGCGTACCAGCACTTAACTAGAATATAAACATATCCAATGCAATATTTATACAATTATTGTCCATAAGATCAGAGAATAGATTATGTTCCATATTTTTGGAAAATCCATAGTATAAAACATTCCAAAAAAAAACCGTATGAATGTGGGATAATATAAAAACAATATCAAAGACACTCTTACAAATAATACTAATAATGATTGAATGTGTTGAAGTTACACATGTAGCATCGCATTTTATTAATTCTCTATTAGATACTTATAAACTGTTTCATTAAAATAACGAAGCTTTTATTGCAATAATGAGCATAACTGTATTAAACCACAATGAAAGTATATGATCTAATCTTTATGTAATTACAAAATTTGTTTTTAGATTTTTAATAATTCTCAGATAATGGACTTATTCGTAGTTCAGAGTCAGTATGATTCTCTTCATTTAGATTCTCATTTTGATATGAATCCCTCACAAATTTATGGTTTGTCGGAGATTGATTCAACTTTTAATTCTCCCCGTTACATGAAAGGTAGGAATCTATTAATAATTACATATTTGGCTACACAAAAGTCTTTGTAAAAATACATATTAATAAAAAAATTAATGTAAAGAAAGACATTCATATTAAACAAATTCAATCTAGTAATTTGCATATTTATGATCATAGTAATCATTGTTTTGCGAATGCTCCAAAACGCAATTACCGATGAGGTGTTTCAAAAAAGTGTCCGCACAAGTCTCAACAACTCGTGAGTAATACAAACAAACACAGACGAATACAGTAGTCCAGTAACTGTCATATTCCTATAATATCTTTATATTCCTTTTTCGCATTACTTGCTGTATATTTGAATATTTCTGTTTCTTTTTCGTGCTCATTTCTCTTCTTCTTTAACTATATCTTGTCGTAGTTTTCATGTTACCTATAAATCTTCCTCTTTACTTTTTATTAGCCCATCCTTTAAATTCTATACATCTTTATTTTTTTTATAATTTCCTTTCTATTCAATTAATTTTTGCATAACCGATTTCCGTCATTCTTTACTGTCAATAACAAAATATTTTTAATTATTTTCATGTTTAGCAAAACGACTCTCAATGAATTTTGGTCTATACAAGAAGATTTAGCTAATCATTTAGGGTCTAAATATTACATGCCAAAAGATTTTTTAAATTGGATAATTTCCAAACATTATCCTACTGTCATGTACTGGTCACAAGTCGACCCTTTTCACGGAAAGTTGTTTCAAATCAATGCATCACGTCGCGATGAAGTCAGTTGGAGTAAATGGCGGATACCTACAAGTTTAATCACAAAGTCTTCGTTAAAAGAAGCCGATAAAGTATTGCTAACACCGCAAAAACCGTATTTATACGTGGAACACACTGCAAGAGATGGTTGGTTAATGGTCGACATTCAGCAAGCTGGTAAATATTCAATCATAAGGAAGTTTATCATTCATCCTTATTCTACTTATTGGTCATTTTCAGAAACTGAGTACCTTTTATTATAATAGTTTAAATGTCCAGTAAATATCTTAAACATATGAATATTATATAGTATACGTTAAAACTTCATATAAAACATAGTATGTTGTATCATTATTCCACCTTGTAATAATAAACATATAGTATATTGAATTACATACTATACATACTATATTGAATTTTTTTAATATGAATCATTCTTTACATTAATTTTTTTATTAATATGTATTTTTACAAGTCATATTTTGTATATAATTTTAATGCTATTTGCGCATACACTGCCGTCGAAAAGTTTCCAGACAAAGATAGAAGTTGCAAAAATTAAAGTGAAACGCTTATTATTTTAAGAAAAATGATTCAATTTGTTTCATCGAATAAAAAACAAAAAAAATTTTATAATTTTAAGCCAACATTTAGTTTACAATTCATATCTTTTTAATAATAAAATAAATTAATCTAATCGTATTTTCAAACATTTACTCTAATCCTGTAAAACAGCAAAAAAATACCATTATGTTAACTTATATGAGATGTAAATAAAATTTAAATGTTTGTTTAAAAATCTCTTCTTAATGCAAGACCAAGAAAAACACGAGCAAGCAAGTTTGCATATAGTTATACGTCTTGTCCGGAAACTTTTCGATGGCCGTGTACCTAAAATAACTTAAATTTACATAAAATTACTAAATATTGTATGAAATTCTTTCATCTTCAGAGCTACTTCCGAAATTATTAGTATATTAAAATAATCTGTATAATAATTTAGTATAAATATACATAAAGTGTACTTGTATGGAAGCGCAAATTAAATGTACAAGATGTTGCAGAGACATACAGGTCAGTATGACGCGTTGCCTATTCGTGCCTACGCAATTCGAAGTCTACGCAACTGTGAACGACCATGCGCGCCTGCACGAATGGGCAACTCGTCATACTGACAATGAGTTGTATGTCTCTTCAACAAGGCATACACACGTGAATGTTTAATTATGAATATATCGAATATCTTTCTTATATTTTGTTAAAATACAAGAAACAAAAATGGAAAAATACGGCAATATTACGTCCAATTTAACTACGCGAATATGATCATCAGTTAAATTTCTTCTGTTATACAACAGGATACTATCGCGTCCATTATGAAATGGATAACTTGCTTAAAATTGCACTTTACCTGAATTCTGAAGACTATAAAAATATAAGTGTTATTAATCGTGCTAAAATTATTGATGATGCGTTTCATTTCTTGCTGGCACGTCAGATTAATGAAACTGTATTCTGGAGACTCGCGAAATACTTGGTGCGAGATACAGATTACGTAGCATGGTATCCTATGTTCAAAGTGTTTGAATATATATCGAGTGTGCTTCCACTCTCAAAAGACAACATTAATTTCACACATGTTAAGGTAATGAGCAACAGATATAATTGTAAAATATAAATTAATTAGTACATCAATTAAACAGACATAATAATCAATAAATACAAAAACGTTAGATATCAGGTAGCATGTAGAACATTTATTTATATCTACAATTGTTAAGTAATTTTAAAATGTAACACATACGACTAAAAAGTTTCTATTACAATTCTTCGTAATCTTACTTTGAGAAAAAATATCGGAATTTTTGTGTCAAAATGTTATACGTTTATTATAATTTGAACGTTAAACATTATTTGTCTAGAATTATTTGTACCGACTACCCATATTAAGCCTACAATTAATGATGTATTAAAAGAATGTTAACACGCACACAGATTATGCCTCTCGTAAACATGTCAACGTAGTTCACGTCATTTCAGGAAACAATGAGAGAAATATTAACTAAGCCTCTGGAGATACTAGGATCTGAAGAACGTCCGATGGAAAACGACTTTACTAAATGTTTGAGACAAGAGATCGCAAAATGGGCATGTACAGTCGAATTGTCTGAGTGCCTACAAATGGCCAAATTTAAGTTAAAACAATATCTAGATAATCTAGAACATCCAGAATCAATCAAGTAATTTTTCTGTATAATTAAAATTTCTTAATAGTTATAGTCATTTACGCTGGACGATACAATTTTTATAAGTACATATATTATATAATAATCTTCTTTTAAATCGTAGAGAAGTTTTACCAGAGTGGAAGGAATGGACATATTGTAATGGTTTTAAAAATTCCATGGGTGTGGATACGATAACACGGCCACGTCTAGCAAAATATGGCCAGATAAAACTATGGCCAGACATTGATGCCAACAAATATGTAGAATATATTACCTGTTTTAAAGATAATGATGCTGTGGATAAAATATTCCAAATTCTTAAATATAAAAAATCAGAGCTAGGAAGACTACAATATGGAACAAAGAAAGACATTAATATTAATATCAATATTTTCCATTCCCTTATTGCCAGGCATGCTAAGGACGAAGTCATCCTTAAGAAAATATTTAAAAAATTTCATGACATCCAACCACCGTAATATTTTTACCATGAATGTTCTGTCTGTAATCGTGGTAAATTATAATATATAATACTAATTGTATGTTTGGTTTTCAGAGAAATCAGTACAACTGCAACATTAATCAATATCGTTAACCACATATATAACACAACGTTGCTTAATATGGTAAGTTTTATACATCAATATATTATACTCACTTATCAAAAATTCTATTAAGCGTATTTAAACATATAACTGCGTCCACATAACTGCTACATATTAACACTATAAAATGTATGTGTGTATGAACACACAAACATACACACATATATTTACACATATACATTGTACGTATGTATATTTTAATATCAATTCTAATCGTTTAAAAGTAGAACATTATTTATTATTGCATGCTAATATTGTTGAATCAAAAATTATGTTTTTAATATAATGCTAACGCAAAAATGAATTATAATATTTATTGATAGCAAACCTCTGACAAATATTGACATATTTCAGCTAAGCCTGTACGTAAAGAATGAAAGGTCATTAAATTTAGAACAATTAGCGCCAAAGGTTTACAGCAAGTTAGAAACACGTTTGTCTGAAATTGAAAGGCAAATTGGCCATTTAGATATGCTCTTAAATTATACCTTGTTCAGAGAAGAGTCATATGTTAAAAACCGGAGCAAGATTTCCATTTCGTCTCCTTCTAAGATATTTTTAAAATTTATATTACGTAAAGGTTTGTGAATATTTGCTCGAAGAAATCGAAAAAATTCACATATGCAATTCTAACTACAGAAGTAAATTACAAAAAATATAGTTGCAGAGCGACTAATTATTTACCTTAACTTTAAGTATTTCTATGTGTTATGTTTATTTATTTTTAATCACATATCATAAAAGTTATATTTTTACGTATTATATATAATTTATTTATGTTCCTAAATTTGTGTGTCACTTTTCTTGTATTATTTATAATTGTATTTATTAATATTACTATTGTTCTTTGATGACGTTCCATTTTCAACTCAATTAACTTTCTTGGATTGTGGCAAAGATTTTACAACAGTTAATTTATAATGAATTATTTATACTGCTACTATTTTGCACAATTATTGTTGTACATTTTTCACAAAATATCTTATACTTATCTTAATACTTATTTTGCGTCCAACACATGGCGTTTTATAATGCGGTTGCAGATATTAAAATAAAAATATTTTTGAAACATGCAGTTATTTTTGTCTATAAATTGTTAAAAAATAATATAACTTACTACAAGTTCATTAATTTTTCACGTTTACGTTGCCCGTCTATGTTGAAGTTTGAATTATTTTAAAAGTAAAAATTTTAAATTTACCTACATTTAGCAAGCTTGCAAAAATTAAAACGTGCAACTAGGACAATGGAAAAAAATAATTTGCATGAACATAAGATCCAGGAATCTTTTAATTAGCCCAGAATACGTGCGCCAACTTATATGTAACTGTATATAAAATAAAAGATTGATTCTAATAGTAATTGTTTCCGCGTTGAGAACACAAAAGCATTTATGAATTATATCTTATTACATATGCAAGTTCTCGCAAGTATTTTTGGCCTTAAAAAGGTCTTATGACTCTTGACTATCTGCAACAAAGTATATTTGTAATGTCAAAGATTGAAATAAATATTATTGAACTGTAGTATTGATCTGATAAACGCATACTCGTTTTAACCAATGATTAATTGCTGAGAGTGGTCTGTGAAATTAGAACAAAAATAAAAAATTAATAGATAATCAAAAAAAATTTTCGCACCTTTACTGTGCTTGGCTCTTAATTATTCCGCTCCTTTTCTACTTGTAAATAAATAATCAATTAATAAATAACACAATTAAGTATATATAAATTTTATGTGTAATTTTCAATTAATTAATATCTAATGATGTGAATAAACGGAATAAACTGATTAATCAATTTTACTATATTAAATATTATTTGAGTTTTTTTCTAATTGTAAGTTACCTATATTGCTATGAATTTTATGGACGACGTGTGTAAGTATATCCATTTTGAACGTTTTAGTGTAACCCGGAATTAATAAAAGATATCTCTCTTGAATGTACACAATTTTTTAATATTATATATGTTATATTTGTCACTTTATTGTTTTGTTATATACCTATTAGATTTTTGCATAGACGTCCATAAAATGTGGACATTAAACTACGTACCCAATGTCCATGAATCCCGTAAGTAATGTCCACGATTTTATGGTACCTGGGTCTTTCGTGCTATGCCCACTACTTTGTGATAATATACACAAACTTTTAGTTTTCTTCCGAAAAGAACCATCTCTTTCATTAATTTAAAAAGAAGCATCTCTTTTATTAATTTAATCACTTATAACTTATATTTACATTATATGTTACCAACTTGTTAATATTATTAACTTTATTACTGTGTATTTTATAAAACTTTATACTGTCAAAAGAGGGCCCGCTTTTATCGGACATCATTGCAATTGAATGTACTTTGGCTAAACTCGGTCTAAATTTTTCTAATAAAATAATGTTACACTTTTAGTTTTAGCTAAAATTCCGTCCGATAAAAATGGGCCAACCTGATGTAGAGGCCCTCTACCACCCCCGCCGATTCCAATCAGCGGTCCTCTTTTCTTTGAATAAAAGCTTTATGTTTCTTTATTTTTTTAAATACAATTTAGTCTGTGTTAAAATCTAATACATATTAAAGCAATAAAACAATATAAATATAACAATTAGATATAACTCAACAGTGTATTGATAAGCGACATCTAATTTACAATATTTATTATCAATTTCAAATTTAAAATTACGTGGCTTAAAAAATAACTACGTAATTCGAGTAGCCGCAACTGAGAAAATTATTATTAAAATTATCCCTTTCAATCATAGAAAGAAATATTTCCAATACTGTTTAGCAGTAGTTAACAGTGTTTTAATTTAAGTAATTTTGTGTTATATGCGTTTTGATTTCGTGTAATCCAGATTACACAAATTACATATAAACAATTTGATTATATTATATTACATATAATTGTCAATTTTATACAATTGACAATTCTCGCAGAACATCGTTTTGTATAATTCTTAATATTATATATACATATTATTATACATTTTTACACAAGTTTCAATTTCTTAAAATTATAAGGAAAATTAATTTTTGTTTATTGTTGAATCATACCCTTCCACTTTATTCCTACCTACACATATCCTTACTTATTTCTATACCTAAGTTTCTCTCTCTATTAAGTATATGAAGTTTCTCTCTATATTATCAAAAATTGCACCTCCATATCCCTACCTATCCGTACTCTTTATACTTATTCGTTTTCCTACCCGATTTTTATCTAATTTTTCTTTATTACTACCTATATACCCGCGCGCATCTTCATCTAGTATACTTATAGTTACGACCGCGATTACCCAAAATTAAAAAAGCACGCGCAAATTAAAAAAATTTAAATCTCGGGACCGTTTAGGAGTTTTATTAAAAGTTTAATTTACGCGGAATAGGAATTTGGATAGGAGACGAAATTTTTTCGTCTCTGATTACGTACAATCGCACGTATATAAGGAAATCTTATAGGCTTACCTTTACAAGTATCTTCTATAAATTGATTGGTGGATTACACACCAATCTACCTTGATTCTCTTCTTTCCTCTGGCCAGATTGGACTCGTTTCGTAGTACTTGTGGCCATATTCTGGCTTTATACATATAGCCAGAGATTGGTAGCAAGGAGAAATACTCCTTCAACTGCCGGCTAATTATTGCCGGCAATAACCGTACGATTTTACGCTTTCTATGATGTGCGAAACACGACCGCGTCGCGAAAAGCCATTTATAGCAATTAAATTTATTAAATACGGATTTACTAATGTCTTAAATAAATTTATTATTTTATATAGGGAAAACTGGGGACACACACAGTTGATCCCCTCTTTTGTTTTAAAGGGCTACTTTTTCATTTTATGGTGTATCTCAAATCTAATACCATGAAATAGTTAGAAATTTAGTTGACTTTACTCCATCATAAAGACGTTTTTATTAATCAGTTAATACAGAAGTTATTGAACTAAAACTGAAAAGTGGGAAATTGTACCATGTGTCCCCTATTGAGCGTGACTTGTTCCGGCGTGTAGGGTGACATGATCTATAGGGGTTGACGTCCCCTAACCTTTGATTTTTTACAATAAAACATTTAATTTTTGTAAGTAATTATCAGTTTTTATTTTACTTAGTGGTCAAACCACATTTGGCAGCATCTTCTTATTAATTTTCATAATAAAGTTTCTTATTAATTTACATATACTTATAAACAAAAATACTTCTTAAATCCTCTGAACGTAATAAAGTAATCTTTTGTTCTTACATAACTAACAAGTTTGATACTTCTTAAATCTTTTGAACATAACAAAACTATATCGTACCAAAGTCTCCCCACTGATATTAGATTATAATTTTATGTCAATACTTAAATACGACACACGTATATCTATGACTTACTGTAAAATAAACGATCTATTAGACATGCAAACAAATGCGTATTTGTAAAATATCACTATCCATTACCTAATTCAAGGAAACCAATAAAAAAAAAACTCATTAAAAAGAAGTACAAAATCAGCAAATCACAAAACCGCCCGCCATATGCAAACGTCACGCACGTGGCAAATATCACTACTACGTGACGTTAAGTCATGTCATAGACAACCAGTGTTGCTACTTTAATCAAATACTGAGTTCATAGAAGTATACCGTAAAATCGATGTACCATAGAGATGTCTCCCATAGAGATCAACTGTCCTCGCAGTTTCCCCTACTATAATTTACACGCGATAACATCTTTGATTAAGAATAAAAATAGATATCAATTAATCAAACGCTTAATTTTAATGTTGAAAAAAGATCTCAATCAACCGCGTATAATCCGTATGATTGCTTTTCGCGAATGATAGGAATTTTACTTTAAATGTGATATAATTAGAATGCAGGACTTTAGTATAACGATGCGAAGAAAATAAGTGAAAATTAAACGCGAACTGAGAAGGCCCATATTTTCAACTTATCATTTCGAATATCGAATCTCACCTCAAAAGAGTGAATAATAATAAATTAATGACGTAAGATCCAAAAGGAATAATAAATTTCCCGCACAATATTATGCTAATGTGAATATTTTGTGCATTGGAGCAAACACTATTAGAATTTCGAGAGCCACAGCTCGTTACTATAGGCAAATACCTATTTATACTAATGCGAAATTAATTAACTTTAGAAAATAAACGTTACAAAAAATTTCTCTGTTTTGCGAAATAACATTTATTTGATCTCACGTCATACCGCTTTAACTGGTATAAGAACCAGAAAGTTGACTTTCGTCTTAGACGGATGGGCATGTATATGTTGCAGCCCTATTGCAAAATCAGCCTTTTCGCAAAAACCCTAGCCTTTTTGCAAATGGCCGCCCTTTTGCGAAGCACTGATCGTTTCCTAATAAGACTGAACGCACTTTAGGCTTTTTGGCACACTTGGGCTAGTGCTAGGCTAGGCACTTTGTACAAAGTCTAAAATACGTCAGTCTTATTAAAGAAACGATCAATTGCTTTCGCAAAAGGGCGTCCTTTCGCAAAAAGGCTAGCCTTTTTGCAAAAAGGCTGATTTTGCAATAAGGCTGCGACATATATACGTCATCGCCCTGCAAATTTAGCTAAGGAATCATCACTGCTGTGTGCACTGAATTTTTATCACTTTTATCACAGAGTTAAAATGCTGGCCAGAAGAGTCAAACGAAAATTTAAGATCCTTGTCGTCAAACGAGAACGAATGTGCTGAAGGAAGGTTAACATAATATTTAATAGGTCTTATGTCTTTGTAACGGTTTTTAAGTCTTTTTGACAATAGATGATCGAATTTCCTGCACAATCTATCTCGCTGACTTACAAAGAAAGAATGCAAAGGGCCACTCTGCCTCTTAAAAAAGGAACCGCAGACGAACGCAGGGATACACCTATACATTAGTTTAGATATTTTGAAAACTTGAGTTTGTGCGAACCTCCAATAGCAATACGTGTCTCTCAGTTCGATTTGTAAAGTTTGTTTCATAAAAAGAGATTTACAATGTTTAAATTTACCTATTGATCTATAGTTTATGAGTGTGCTGTCGAAATTTGATAAAATGTGACCATAGATTAGATTGTAATCATGACTTTGATTGGAATGGAGTGGAAATTTTGGATAATGAACCGTTTTTTAAGAAACGACTAATATCTGAAATGATAAACATTAAAAGACAAAACAAAGGTTTAAATCTGCAGACGGACACAGAGAATCTTCCGGATATTTATTTAGGCGCTATTGAAGGTCTTTCCAAACTTTAATGTTACTTTGTTTTTCGTTTATTTTATACTCCGGCACCAGGTTGTTGTTCGACCTTTAGTCATTTTTATTTAAAACGTTAAGATGACAAGTCGTGTATTAAGTATTGAAATTAATTTTTGCGGAGTGAGCTACACATTGTAAGTTTATATTTAATCTATATTGTCAAGCACTTGTGATTGCATTTGTTAGATGTTACTCCGAATTAACTACACAGGTATCATGCACTTCACATTCCTGGAGATAGTGGAGATGAGGATGTCATCTATCTTTTTCTGAGGATGCCTGGGAGTTCTTCGGAGAATGCATCTACGAATGTATAAGTGTGAGACACAATGCGTTTGCACCTTTGTAACATTCGGGACTGCGCTTATATAAGACCGCGTTTTACTTTTCAACTGAACTGCGAGAGTGTGCGCAGAATTTGATTGACAGTTTTTTTTAACACTTATGACTACGGTTTATATCTTATTTTTGACTACGGCATTATGCGAAGTTGCGAGTTTTTTTATATTTGTGTATTTATTTAATTTATGCGCTGAAGAGGACTCGAAGATTGAGTCAAAACGTACGTACTTGTAAATTATTTTTGATTAAAAAATTTTATTGCGCACCAATTACCGCGCGTTGGCTCTAGTGCCCTATTATCTTATATATTTTTTAAATCTGATTAGTTTCAAATAATCCTAAGGCATACCTAAATTATTTCCCAAAGTCTCATTTCAATCGCGAAAATAGAAAATAAGAGAGCTGGTTTACTTGTGTTAGTCACGGAGAGCACAGCAAACGCATTAAACAATTTGTATAACATCTTTTAAATAAAAATAATATGAAAACTGATAACAGCACGCGATTAGAAACATCTAAGAGAAATAATTTCGAAACATTTTTTACGCATGGCAGCACCTCTATATCCCATACGTATTATACCTGGGTTCCTCAAAGTCTACCTAAATTTGCTATTTTAAATTGTTATGTGCGTGTCTGTTTTAGCATAAGTTTAGAATTAACGATAGAATAAAAAAGTTAGTAGTTAGACAAATTCAAATTACAAATGCATTTACTTACATCGATAAATAAACCATACATCTCTCTTCGACCTTTGTGAACAGTTTCTCAAACGCTTGTTGAAGCGATTTCTGTATACCACATTTAGTATCGGACAACCTATAATACAGGACGATTATAATGGCACCGAGAGAAAGGCCAAAATGCAGCAAATTGAGATGCACCCAATTAAGATGCATATTCCTGATCCATATTATCCACATTCCACATGAGAGAGTGGATGTAGTACAGACACGAACCAAATAGCGATTTACCAGCAGTGTTAAAAAGTGGATGTGACAAATAAGTTACCAAGTTACCTGTTGCAGGCACAAGACGCGCCGATATAGGACCGATAGGACGCTCAAGGAGGCGCTATTAGCTTTTACCACGGAGGAATAGAACCGTGGCTTTTAGGTTATTTTCTGGATTAATGTACTGTATTTACTGGTATACTTACCTGCGTGATAAAAAACTTGTTGGTTGATGCACAAGACAACAATGACATCAAAAGAAATCTTGTCAAAGGGCTTGAGCTATGGAAAAGATAAGAGTGATCCTGCAACATTGTCGAAGTTATTTGACAACGCTTTCGAGCTGTTCAACAATATTTATAGTAATTCAGCAGAACCAACGAACAGTTCAAAAGTACAGGTGAGATTTCAGACCTCTTCCAATAATGATATTAATCGCCGGGCCATATATACATACCCATCCAGACGGCCAAGTCTGTCGAAAGCAGATTTTGCCAAGTATCTGCTACAAATTTTATCGGCAGAAAAACTACAGATTTGATGCTGATTCTGATATATCACACGATGTCGGCAGAACGATGACAAAAGTATAACAGAATCTGCTAACACAATCAGATGGCAGATTTTGGTGGAGAAATCGAGCAGATCCTGCTAGAATTGTTCAGCTGGCTTTACACGGTTTCTGCTGCAAATCTGCTCACATTGTTTGTCAATAGGCTCTGCAGGCGCGATTTTTCCTGCCAATCTGTTGTCTGATTATGTTAGCAGATTCTGTTATATATAATGTATACTTCTGTTACCATTCTTCCGATATCATGTGATATATCAGAATCGGCATTAAAACTGTAGTCTTTCTGTCGATAAAATTTGTAGCGGATACTTGGCAAGATCTGCTTTTGACAGACTTGGCTGTCTGGATATATGTATACACATACATTGGTACACACATGTACAAATTGATTTCTATATAAAATTAAAATATAGAACTTGTCTCTCGTTGCAACAAAGATTACGATACTTTTTTGTCTTTTCTTGTTAGGTGGATGTAAAACGAGCAATGCACATGTTTGAGGATGCAACAAGACTGGTATCCATGGTGGACATGTTTAGTGCTAACGAAACTTTCGAGGAAGTAGCTACGGAAAACATCAAATACTTTTTATTACCAGCTCTGTTGGGCAAACTTACCAACCAGATATGCGGTACCAATGATAGGATGCATTTGGTTGAAGTAGCGGAAGTCTATTTTGTAGATTTTTTAAAGCGACTAAAGACGTATGGTCTGACTGACGTTCAAATACCGGAAATTGATTCAACCGATGAAAAGAAGGAGGCAGGAGATAATCAAAATACGCCGGAGTCTTCAAGGATGTTGGAGAATATGGTTGGCTCTTTTTACCACATGATTATTGTAAATTGTTACAGAGCATAATTTGTATTTTGATTCTGCCTGTTTTAGGTACTTAATAGAAATGCAAAGTTACGAAGGTATCAACAGGAGAAGGAGTTGGAATCTCGTTTGGATAACTTAAAGAAAAATTTTGATAATCCAAACATTGATGACGAAATCAAGAGAGAATACTTTGTCACTCTTATTAAGTTATACGCAGTCCGAATCGTCGAAGATTTAAATTTATTGAAAACAGAGAAAGCGATTTTGGAGAACATGAAGGAAATGGGATCGATGCATACTTTGGCTTCCGAATCACAAAGGACTCACAAGCAAAAAATGCCAGCTCCAAAACTGCAACCTATTATTATTACGCGTGACGAGGTTCAAAAGCAAGTTTTTGGAGCAGGCTATCCAAGTTTACCAGTTTTAACGGTACAAGAGTTCTATGAGAAAAGAGTCAAGGATGGAGAGTAAGTGAATACTATATTTCAACAAACACCTTTTTTTATTAAAACCTTGAAAAAACAGAAAAAGAAATCAGTGATAACACAGAATTTGTGGTGTCCTTTTAGCTGGCCTGATCCATCGCAGCATAAAGCAACGAATCAGTGTTTGCAAGAAGTGGCGAATAAAGATAGGGAGGACAGTGAAGTCGTTTCAAAGGAGGAAATGGAAGAGAAAGATGACCCTGAATATCTCGAACGAGCGCGTGCAATGGACGAATACAAAGATACGCATCGTCGCGGATGGGGTAATCGCGCTAATAGAAGTTAAACGTTCGAGGATATATTTAAGATTGACATGCGTTACATTATCTTGTACCTCAGTGTTTTTTTGTTGTCGCTTATATTGGCAAAATGCGTCCTGAAAGTGAGGGAGATGCTAACCTTTTTAAAACAAATTATAAACGCATGTATATGTATGTACATGTATCTTATCAATTAGTAAATTTGAACAAACATTTTCACGATGAAATGGATAATAATTCATTATCTTCTCGAAATCATCTACGCTCATTTTGGCCAATGATGAAAAGTTTTGCAAAGTACATGTATTATACGTTTTTGCATTGCGTGCGTATAAGATTTCGTCGAAAATATGACGGGCAAATGGAGTTCTTCCTGTTTAACATTGAATATTGTTTTGTTCTGCTTATCGTAAGATAGGAACAAAGTAATGTATGAGTTATTTAATACAAATCTAATGTATTTATCTGTGGAAATTAATCGACGCAGCTATATTCTAGATTCCTCGGGAAACTGCGTTGTGGCAACTCGTTCATCTCGCGAATCTCGACTCTGCATTCGCATCTCGATCACAACATTAATAATGACTCATGATCCTGTAATACGCACGTGCGCTTACCGCGCAGTTGAGCATCTGTGAATGGTGGTCTCGATGTAATGCGCATTACCAGAAGGCTATTGCGTATGCGTGTGCCGTAGTAAACACATAGAAATCTGTGTGCGTACACTGCCGCACGTGCATCAGTGTGATCGACAGTACCGTAAGTTAATACCGCGAACGATAATGGTGGTCGATCGGGAGTGCGGCGATATTATGGAGTCGATAATTGCAAATGTATAAATTTGATCGATACAATCAGTATCGATCAAATTTTTACATTCTCTTAATTACAGCTATTGATCGTTTTTACATGGACGTGAGACTCGAGAGATAAATTCACATTCCGCGCTATAGTTTTTCTATCCATATATGTACGGATCGATTATCTATATTTTTTTAGAGCTTTTTATCGCGCATGCTGCACGCGTCGCATTGTTTGTTTCTCGGAATATGTGAATTTGTTAAAAAGAGCGAGAAGAATTGTTTTAAGATCTCTTTATAAGACACAGACTTCTGTATAATATACTGTATATATTATACATAGAAGTGCTTTAAGATGTCTTATTTTAAACTATTTAAATATATTGCGAAATAAAAACGATACGCGCGGAAACTCGTTAACGGGAAGAAAAATCCGAAAGAGAAACTAGTGTTAATATTGTTATATGAATAATTTAATATCTACATAACGATCTAATAACGATTTATCTATTGCAATAGAAATCAATTTTTGTCGTTAGCAAAATTATGTATGGGTATTAACCCTCCATTGCTCTCGTTCAGCAAACGAACGTTAGTGCTCTTGTATGTATGAGTGCCGGGCCTGTGTGTGTATGTACTTGTATCATTGTATTAGAGTGCGATGTTGTTTTTTCAGAATTTTAGATCCACATAGTCTTAAGCTCGCACACTACGGATTGGGATTGAAATTGTATTGAAATTTAATTAATCATAATAATAATGATTAATTGATATACTTATACTGGTTCAGATAATTCCAGTTCCTGTCTCTTCTTCTTTTTAAGGCATTTCCAAACAGTTTCGTCTTAATCGTATCGCTGTGACATTGAATAATGCAACATATCGGAATATCAAATTAACTGACACTAACAAGTAAATATTCTTATAATGTTTTAATCGATAAACATATAATTTATACTATAGTTACAGTTGGTATTAGGACCGGTTGTTTTAACCCGTTGGTAAACTAATCAATAGTTAAATCATATATGCCTTTGTTTTTCCTTCGAATTATACAAAGATAGACATATGATTTAATTATTAGTTAGTTTACCAACAGGTTGGAACAACCGGCCCTTAGTAATATAAATGCTATACGTGTTTCAAAAAATGATTTATAAAAGACAACATTCATACATCTTTTCAGAAAGTCTCTAAGACGTTCTTAAGATGTCTCTTGGTAGTCTTATATACATCCTTTAGACACGCATATGCATGTTGTCTAGTTGTGAGTCCCATACAGCACAAAATACTTATAAAATATTTTTAAGATAATTTTCAGGAAGTTTAAAATAATTTAAAATAATTCACAAAAATATTTTTAGAATGTTTCTCTGTCCGCCAGATCATGTCAAAGAAATATTTTCAAAAATGTTTTTAAAAGATTGCATACAAATATATACAATAATATTGGTAAAATTTTTTAGAAATATCGCTTCTAAAAATAAAATTTTTTGAACGTTTTATTTTTCGAAGCAATATTTCTAAAAAATTTTACAAATATTATTGAATATATTTGTATGTATGCAATTTAAAAAAAAAAAATTTTTTAACACTGTCTGGCGGACACAGAAACATTCTAAAAATATTTTTGTAAACTATTTTAAAAAATAATTTGTGCTGTATGGGATTCTCGCAACCGTGTATTATATAGAGTCTCAAATTGGTAAATATTTTAATACGTAGCACGTTATCAGCAAAAATCGTTCGCGCGACCATACATTTTCGTTAATAATCTGCCACCAACGACGCAAGCCTTCAATACTTTAATACATTATAGTGTAATATAAAAAAATGCATGCAATATAGAGAAAAAAAAGGTCAAGAAAATGACGAGTAAGTAAGAATCTTATAGTTAAATAATGTACTATTTACTATATAACAAATAATAGAAAAAGAATTTAAATATTTTAACTACACGGAGTCTTCATCAGACAAATAAATTAAGAAGTAAATAATATAAGTATAATAGAATGTTCAAAATGATTAAAAAGTGGTCAGGAATTGTAAAGCATAGATAAAATGGCGTGCAGAAAAGGGAAAAGAAAAAATAAGGTTATTTGCAAAATAATTAAAAATAAAAATAAATATAAATATAAAATAACACGATGTCAACAGGAGGCTATTAAAAAAAATGCATGCGTTTACATTTATTCGAAAAATCTCCGATTTCGGTGGTGGCACCTGGTGGCACCAAAAATCGTAGTCACCTCCTTGCTGCGATTTGATATGGAAGATGGCGTCCAACCTCCAACCCTGAAATCGCCGCAGTGCAGGTGTCAGTGTCTGTCACTGAACGACAAAAATGCCGCGGTCGACGATGCATATACACGTGTAACATATACATACACATCATGCATAAATGCATATACATACATATGTACATACGCGCGTGCGCGCAAGTATGTGCGCGCGCAACAGGTTGTCGGGCGGTGTTTAAATACTTTTTTCCCGCAACATGTTACGGCGAATGTACAGACGCACGCATGTATGTATTTCGTTCCCGATGTATTTCGATCTCCGACAAGATGCGCGTACGCGCGTGGAATACAATAGGAATTCTCGGAAGCGGCTAGCCTCGAGAGATCACTCTAGCTCAGTATTCGGTATTCGTCTCTGCAAACAATTTCGTCACTGGATCGAAAGTGTATCACTCGCTGCGGAATGACGTTCATCTTCTTTCGGTATTTCCATTTTTTCCCTTCCTTCCCTCTCTCTTCATTTAAATCCTCCAACTCCAGTGGCTCCAGTATCTCGAAACTCGCTTTCGAAGCATGATGAGCCTGCATACGTCATTAAGTTCCCTCGTAGAGGAATCTTGCTCGCGACGCGCGTACCCCATTCATGAAAGAGCCGTCGCAGGGTCAACTCTGTTTCGGTGGAAGTCGCAGGTGATGAATTAGGTTATGTATTACGATATAGGTGCGACGTGCGAAGTACGCGCTCGTATGGTAAACATTACATTTTACGGGTGTTTTGCGTCGCGTAAGGTGTGTTATCTTGATACATGTGTGCGTGCAGTGCACGCGTGTGTGCGTACGCGCGGACTCGCGGAGGCTGCGTGTTTACACTTTGCACAAGAGCGTCGCGATGCGTGCTGCCTGTTATCCGAGGGAGGGACGGTGCGTTGCGAATAAATCACTTCTCGTTCTCGGTTCTCGCATCCTTACATCCGTCCGTCACTCGGAGCGCGTTAGTTAGACGTTGCACCCGCGTATACGCGTGATACCGAATCAATTACGATCTGCGACTGTGCGTATCTAGGTGTTTGCTCGCTAGTTAGTGGAATGTGATCACTCGGGAAGGATACAAGGATATTCTGTCACAAATAATTGTTCGCTCTCTTTAATTGCCGATTGAGCGCTCTGATAAAATTCCGTCAGCGTAAACTCGCCGAGTCGCATATATCTCCTGCCTAATTTTGATGGCAATTAAGTGACTAGCGATTGGATTAAAGTATCTTTTAAGTAAGTAGTTCGAATCTGTTGGCGTAGTTTCGAACTCTCTAGTACCTTTTTCGAAGTGATCATATACCTTGTTTACGCGAGCGAGGTAATTGTCGCGTATCGGAGTATCGGGCCAGTATTCATAGTCCAATCTCAAGTCAACGCTTAAGACGATCTTGATCAAGTCTGCTTATGCAATACCAGACCGTCTCAAGATTGATAGATTTCATATATTACCTTGTTTACGCCGCCGCGTAAACAAGGTATTAGAGAGGGACACCGTCCTCCTCTAGGATTACTTCGAAAAAGCAGTACTTTCGTTACAGATAAACTCGAAACTGAATGGAATGGGTTCGAACCCTCTATGAATGTATCGAACATCAATAGTATTACTCCCAAGTGGACTCGAATCTTAATCAAATATGTTTGAACCTTTTTTATGAGTGCTTTATACTATAAATTTTACGTTTCTTTGAATCAACGTTTGTATAAAGCGTCAATTATTTTAATATATTATTTTTTGATAATTATAAATATTAGATTATCTCAGCTGTTGAAATTAAATATATTAAAAATATGATTAAAAATATATAGAATAAAGTTACTTGAAATCTTTAAATACTTATACATTCTTTAAATTAACAACTTCATTCTTAGAGTTCGAGTACTACTTTTGTAAAAGAGATTCGATTCTTTGCGATAGAAACTACTTATAAATATATTATACACTTCAAATCTTGCGAATACTCTAAAATTCAAAACTATCTAATCGGGATCGATTATTTCACAAGTACAATGTATGAAATATTATTTCTTACTCGATATTACTCGAATTGTAGAAGATGAAACACTTGATTATTGGTATTGACTTGAGTTTTTAAGTTCATATTGAACTATAGCTTGATCCCATCCTTATATAAATAACGTGAACGTATTGTCTGTATATTATAGATAGATACTTAAAGTAAACATCCATATAAATGTATACGAATGGATATCTTAAATGCGTTCATGTAAAGTTGTACAACATCTTTGAACCATAAGTGAAAATTGACCGATATGTGAATACCATAAGTAAATAGAAATATACCTTATTCAGTCGGGCTGGATCTTGAAACAGTCTTTAAATTGAGCCTGTGTTTCAAGACCGACAAATCGGTGTGTAGTTTACTGAACGGTATATAAATTTACCAATAATATTAGGCACAATTATTCGGTCGATGTGGTAACATGTTTGAGTTGGAATTTATCTCAACCCGTTTTTTATCTGCAAAATATCACTGAAGACTGATAAAAATTGCAGTTGCATACTGTTCGTATCATATTTTACGAAAAATTACTGTATAATTAATAACAATCGTACAATTTTTTTCGTGCTGCTTCTGGTATTACTCATAATAGAGATAATTTCTTACATTTACCTATGTTGATCAACGATACCGATGTTATCTCTCTGAATCACTCGAGATTAGGCTGAGAAAGACATCAATGAGATATAAGTGGAACAAAGCTTGTGACATGATTAATATCGTCTTTCTAGATAACGGAACACGAACGCATTTTCGGGAGTAAAAATTTTTAAATGCTTCCAAAGACTCTTTAGTTGGTGACTGTATGTACCCAAAGGATACGAGAAAAAACGGAAATATGAATAGAGGACATGGTGCCACCTACGCGGGAGGTGATAACCACCTACTTGAATACTGGGAGGAGTATCAGAAAATGATAGAGGAGACAAAAATGCTGGATGATTATTTAGACGAAGAGTGCAGCCCCCGAAGTTATGACGGTATATGTTCCAAGATAATTCAAATTACATATTATATACAATATAAAAATTATAGTTAAGGAGTATATTTGAAAATTTAAAAGGATGTAAGAGAATCTCAAAAACAAAAAAATGTCCATGCTGCAATGTAACATTATATAATATATTTAAAATATATAGAATAAATATTTTTGAATTTTTTTCATACAGAAGGAGAAGAGGAAGCTGAATGGTTACGCGCAGCAGGTTTAGGGCAATTAACAGAGGCATGGAAAGCAGGCAGAGAGGTACAACCTGAGGAATTGGGAGCGGCTTTGCGTCCTCTGTCGCGGGTTCAAGCGGAAGCCGTGAAACGTCGTGTGAGATCGCTTAATCATACAGTTAAGCAACGTTTTAATCAGCGCCAACGTGTTCGCAAACCGGACATTAGGGATGTTTTCAAAGATGTAGAGGTATATCTCTCGACAAATTAATAAAAATATTGAATAATTAAGATATTTTAAAAATTGATTATATATTTATAAAATTAGTGAGATGGGAAATGTATGTGTTTTTGGGGAGGGGAGAGAGGTACATAAAACAGAGGAGAGAGAGAGTGTTCTATTTAAATTTTCCATTTTAAACATCTCATTTGTTTTTGATAATACGAAAAAGAAAGTCAGAGGAAAACATTATTTGTCTTGAAAGGACAAATATCATGGTATATGATAAACAGAATATTTTTCTCAAGATTGTATTTTGCGAGATTTTAGAGTCATCGATTCTTTTAAAAATGGGATTATATATTTTTAGTACTGCATTGTAATAGCTAAGATCCAGTGGTCTCTCTGTGATAGTATGATTGTTATGTAATCTATCAAAAATCCAGAAATATGTGGGAATAGATATGAAGAAGAAAATAACTATAATAGAAAGCAATAAGTTTGTGAAAAAGGCCAACAATACGAGCCAAATAATAGGTTGTTAATTTAATAAAATTGTTTAATCATACTATAATCGAGAATTAAAATTAAAAAGGTAAACGTTTCGGCTTTACTTAGCCTTCCTCATTACCATAAATATTACATAATCCGATATCAAAAACAAATTAACGCAATGTGTCTTAAACGGCGAATATTATCATCACGTGTCATACTTGTTAAAACAATGTGATGTTCAAAAGTGTTATTCTGAGGTCAGAATGAGATCACGACACTTGCAGTAAACTTGCTCTCTTTCGCTGAACATTGAGTCGATAATTAAAGAAGTTTGTGACGTATTCTTCGTTGAAAGTAATTTATACATTATTCTGTGAAAACTGCGACGCTTCCTATGTAGGCCAAACTAACAATAAGAGAGGCATTGGGTACTAGAATAAGAGAACATATGAATTATATTAAATTGGACCCGTCAAAACACTCGGTGGTGTCTGAACATATCTTAAATCTACATCACACCTTTGACTGGAATAATGTTAAAATTCTTGATACGGAAAGAAATTTTTACAAAAGACATTTCGGAAATGTTACATATTAAAGAACAGAAAAATGGAATTAATTTAAACAAAGACACCGAGTTTCTTGACAGTGCTTATTTTGTTATCCTTGACGAAATTTCCAACATCTCAGGTTAAAAACAAAGTCTCCTGATGTTTACAAATGTTTTATTTATTGTAAATTTATATCTGCCGACCGTTTTCGAAATATACCGTCTGCGTAGTATCAGTTTGCGCTCTGACTTCGTAACGATGGAATTTTAATTCTCGATTATATTATAGTATGAATAAATAATTTTATTAAATTGACGACCTATTATTTGGCTCGTATTGTTGGCCTTTCCACATGCTTATTGCTTTGCATGAAACGAGCGTAACAACTTAGATAGTAATTATAATAGAAAGATTACTAGATTAGCGAAGAAAATTTATTTTAATAAATTCGCAAAATAAATGTCTATTAACTTCGATACATTTCATTATTTATATTTATAGGTCTCCAGCACAGGTACACGATCACGTAGCGCTACTCCTGATTCTTTAGATTCAATTCGAGGCGCTACACCAGAAAATGCATCACCTCCTTCACCCCCGACAGTCACTGTGATCGAGGATGCACACCAAAAGTAAGCTTATTATTATATTTATTATATTGTGATTAATCTCTTATGTATACCTCTTATTCTTGTAATATAATTTCTTTCTAATTGTTTAAGCTCTTGTGTTCCGAGTTTTGTTTCTATATTCCACCGAACGTCAAATGAAGGAAAAGCGACGGTTCGTCGAACACCAAGTGTCCCCCAAACAGCTCTCAATTCCATGCCAGTGTCAACCTCGACTTCTGCACCCGTGCAAGAAATTTTCAGGAGGACCGGTAATTGGTCAAGAGGGGATGTTGCAAATGATTCTGGTATTATCGCTTTTGCATATATTTAATAGTTTTAAGGCAATCGGTATCTTTATTTTGAAACTTAAAATATTACATATTATTACAGAAGGAATTCAGTTGACTGGCTACCATAGATTGGGAACAATACACATTGCCAGACCAATTCAGAGGCACAATAACGGCGATCTCAACGACGTAACAAATTTAGATGCCGAGCCAGTTAGAAAATTGGTTGTGCCAAAGGAATCGACTCTTCGGTATTTCCAAGATAATTTATTAATAGTTTCGATTTGTTCCCGAAATGTTTCTCCTAATCGTCATCTTACATTTCAGACGAAGTCCAGGAAATCACGCGGCAGTAACACGAAGTCACAGCAGTTTATACGGCTTGACCAGACCAGATGGAAATTTAATAGCTCGTCCATTAAGTCGTACATCATCACACGGTCATCTTAGTTTCGAGGAGATGTGCAAAACCAACGAAGCCAAATCTCAAGTGTGGTCTTCCGACAGTCTTATGATCGATGACGATTACGCTCGGCAAGATGTAGAATTATTATCGCAACGAGATTTTACGAGATTGCAACCCCTTTTATGGCTCGAGTTAACGGCAATTTTCGATAAATATAGTATACCGCTTACGAAACGAAAACCCAATAAACGACGAAGGAAAAGTATGTAATATAATTATACTTGCCTTTCTTGTGCTACGATTCTTTTGTAATCGTCATACATCTGTATATTTTCAGCTGGAAATTTGTTTGGCGTTTCTTTATCGACGCTGCTGCTCAGGGACAGTCAATTAACAAGTGAAGAAAATAACATACCATTAGTATTTCAAAAGATCCTTAATGAACTGACAAAACGCGGAGTAAAAGAAGAAGGCATTCTTCGCGTTGGAGGCCATAAGCAAAAAGTAAGTAGATAGATAAATAACTTTGTTTAATTCAGCCATTTGGCCTAAAGCCCAAGGACTTGATTTACAAAAAGCTTCCTATTACACATTCTCTCATTATTTTCTTTTCCCATTTCTACATTCTTCCCTTTATTTTTCTATTTCTCTCATCCATCCCATTATTTCTCCCTTTTCTTCTTCATTTATCACATGTTTTACTCTTATCTTAGCCCTTTACATGTGTCATTATATGTTCTATCAACCCTTCTTCCTCCTCATATATTTTGTACTTCCTCCTTTTCTCCGACAATCTATCTCTCATTTCTGTACCTTTATCTCGCAATCAGCCTTTAGCTACCTTTATATATCTTTTTTCTCAAATATTTTGATCTCTTTATTGCCATTGTATCCTTACACCTAACAAGCAGAAAGTAAGTACACACAAGTAAAATTAATTAAAATTTTTCATTATTTGTATATCGTCATTTATTAAAATGGTAATTATTTAGGTGGAAATAATTTGTACGGAACTAGAAACAGATTTTTATTGTAAACCAAAGGAGATGGATAAGCTGTTTAAACGTACTCCGTGTCATGATTTATCGGCCGTTTTGAAAAAATTGTTACGAGATTTGCCACAACCTCTTCTTACCGTTGAGTTGATCGATGCTTTCTACCAAAGTCACGGTTAGTCGATACTTCATATATATAATACGTATATAATATGAAGATAAAACAATATTTTCGTACGTAGGTGTCAAGAATCCCAACGACTTGGTATATTCTCTTAATCTGCTGGTGCTATTGTTGCCTGTCGAACATCGGTGTACCTTAGAGGCATTGCTGAATTTCCTGAAGCTGATCATTGAAAATCAGGCGTCGAACAAAATGTCGATACACAACGTAGCAATGATAGTGGCACCGTCGCTCTTCCCACCCCGGTACGTTCATCCTCGAGATCATGCCGACCTGACCGCCCAGGTCAACATGGCCGCCATATGTTGTCAAGTAACGGAGGCCCTGCTTAACAACGTTGACAAGTTATGGTACGTCCCGACGGAGCTTGTAAATCAATTACGAAGACAGTCCGAGGTGGAGAGGTATCGCAGATACAAGAAAAAATATTACTGATTATGATAACTTAGATTATTATTACATATGCATAATTTCTGTTACCTTCATATTAATATGTTGCATATTAACAGATCGAATATTATAAGAATCTTAGGCGATTCTCTATGTTGCACACGTAATATTTTGAATAATGACAGTGCCCTGCATATCATGAAATCTGCAGTGTATTTTTTTTACAAATTTTAAGATATGCAATTAATGTTATAAACAATTTTTAATTCTCATTAGTTAATGATGATATACTACATTTCACCTCATCTGTCATGATCATAATTAATTATATTATCATATATTTGTTTATCAATTTTTGCACATGTTGTATAATAATAACCCGTTAAAAAAAATAATTTAGCGTGTAAAGATAAATTCTCTTTTGCTAGATTAAAAGTTAAGCATAATTTTTTATATGTAATACACAAGCTGAGAAATTTTATTTTAGTTGAGATTCTATATCGCAACAAATATTGGTTTGTATATTACAATTGCGTAAAATATTAATTCATACACAAAAGAATATATTTATGTTCTTGCGTTGTATCTATAAATACCTATCTGTTATAGTATTTATTTATGATTGATAATAAGCAGTAACAAGATGAAATATGCGACAGTAAATTCATGTATCACGTAATTTTGTATAATATAAGAAGTGGCATTTTAAATATTTTTTATAATTATAATATCGTTTATCGCAGTCTACACATAGAAACTCAGGGTAGGATACTTATAATTTTAAATTCTTTTTTTATTTAAAACAGATCTTTTGATTAATTTACATGGCAGTTTGATGAAATCGGCTATAGATGGTATATTGGTATGTATTAAAAAAAAACGGGAAATTAATTGGAAGGGAGATCATTATTAGATTTTGTTAGTAAGTATATTTAGGAAAATAATCTAGAGGACGATCTATATTACCATTTATTGGTAATCATAATAATCGTGATTACGATTATTTCATATATTTATTCAATGATATCGATAATATGTCTATAAATCTCAGGATCAGAAACAACGAAAATCTATTATATATAAGGTGACATGAGAAAGATAAGATTTCTAATATTTGTATCATTGCGACGTGTTTTCACAAAGTGTATTATCTTTACCATTTGATACGCCATATTATTTGTAAGAGTTTCTACCATTTTGTAAGTTTATTATATTCGTGTTAATAAAGTGCCAAAGAAAACAAACAATTTCCCTCGTGCACTATAATATATTATATGAGTATATTATACATTTCGCAATCTGCAGATTAGGGCCGGTATTCGTAGGGTGCATTCGGGGAGACGCTGTTAACGCTATAAATGCAAACGCTATAAACTACGTTCGGGGAGCCAATAGCGCGATGGCGATAGCAAGCTCCCCGAACGCAGCTTTAGAATAAAATTGCAATATGGCCGATGATGCGAGTTGTGCGAGTGCCAAGTGTGAATAACAAACGAGTTTTTTATTTTAACTTTATTTATTGAGTTTTATGCCATTATTTTACCTACAACTTTTATTTGATCATAATTACACAGCAAATAGAATACTACCTACATAACCTGTATCATCAATTATTTACCATTCTTTGCACTCGCAGCATCTTCTGAAGACAATTTCATAGAATAATTTATTCCATTTTCTTCATCAAACAGATTAATTTCAACGTCACTTGGTCCTTGGTCCATTGTTGGAATTGACATTGGTTACGTTTCGTTATCTGTAGTATTCTGAAAGCAGCCCCTATACGCAATCAAGTGTTCGAGGAAAGAATAAGCGCCAATAGCATTTCGTGCCTCACCTCGAAAATAATAGCGAAAATAGCGCGAGTGATGACGTCACGCTGCCTTTAGAGTGACGTCATCATCGTATATCATAGCGCCACAAAGCGTCTCCTCGAACGGTTTTGGACGATAATTGTGCTAATAGCGTGCTCCCCGAATGCACCCATAGGCCGGTATTCATAGTTATTTAAGATCGTCTTAAGTTCAATCTTAAGATGTCATGAACCAATCACAGAGCCGTATTAGCGTCTCAAGACATTACTTAAGACGATCTTGAAGACTATGAATACCGGCCATAGTCTTCAAGATCGTCTTAAGTAATGTCTTGAGACGCTAATACGGCTCTGTGATTAGTTCATGACATCTTAAGATTGAACTTAAGACGATCTTAAATAACTATGAATACCGGCCTAGGAGAGAGTAAATTAAGGCCGGTATTCATAGTCTTCAAGATCGTCTTAAGTAATGTCTTGAGACGCTAATACGGCTCTGTGATTGGTTCATGACATCTTAAGATTGAACTTAAGACGATCTTAAATAACTATGGCCGGTATTCATAGTCGGGTCTTATTTCAAGACCATTTTAAGTAATGTCTTAAGACGCTAATACGGCTCTGTGATTGGTCCATGACATCTTAAGATTGAACTTAAGACGATCTTAAATATAAGAACCGACTATGAATACCGGCCTATGAATACCGGCCTAAATGTGCCAATTCATGGGACGCTGAGGCTGCGTTCGTCTTGACGCTTTCAGCGCTGTAAGCATCATTCTATCTTCGTTGCACATCGAATATCAAACAAAGATAGAGCGATGCTTACAGCGCTGAAAGCGTCAAGACGAATGCAGCCTGAAAGTAAGGCTCTATAAAAGTGAGTATTCTCGTCCGCCATTTTGGATTCAATCATCTGTGAAAACATAACCTTTTCGTAAGCGTCAATACGCTTTTCGGTCTCGCGATTAATGTAAAAATGAAGCTGAAATATCGATTCTGTAAAACTGAAAATAAGTATTAATTGATTCTTAATTGATTAGACGTGTGTTCTTAAACGCGCGACAGTATAATTTGTTTTATAAGTGTCGTATTTTTCGTAAATCGACACATCGTGACTCCGTTTCATTGTACGTATTCGGAGCAGTAATTTCAAGGACAGAAGGTATATTATTTAAATAATACTCATCGCGAAAAATTGTTATGTTTTCACATATGATTGGATCCAAAATGGCGGACGAGAATACCTACTTTTTTAGAGCTCTACTGAAAGCAGCGTTGAGCTATGTTGAGCGTTGTCACGTGACAAAATCAAGAGAAAAAGGGCCATGGCACACAAAAAAACTTAAGCAGTAATTAAGCAAATCAGCCATTCACAGTCAAGAACTTAAGGCATAACGTAAGCGGTAGCAAATCCAAACTGTTGATTTCTTTACTGCTTACGTCTTACTGCTTAAGTTTTTGTGCGTGCCACGGCCCAAAGAAGTTGGAAGTTGGATTCATCCAACTTCCAGAGACTTAGGAAAAGATAAAGGCCTCCACACGCACTTATCCGTAGGGGAGAATGGGGAAATTACAGTCAGCAAGAATTATTTCTTATTTTCTGAAAAAGAAATGTCTTTAGAACCAAAATGGAATAGTTGAAGGATACTTTATCAATCATTCTTTGAAAGTAGAAGCATAAAAGTCAAGAAAGCTAATAAATAATTAAGCCTGCATTGATTATAAAAATCTCTGAATTGACCGCAATTGTCCGACGTGTTGGGTAATTACGGTCGCCTCTTGGGTAACCGCAGTCAGCTTTCGGGGGACTACCTACGGTCATCTTTGGGGTAATGCCAGTTGATCACTAGCAGGGTTCGGCGTCTAACCTAAAATACCGGCGTTATTTCAAGATTGAAATGTCCATCAAATTGAATGTATTTTCTATGTAAATCATGCTATATATCAATTCTTATTTCTTTCTCACTGAATTTGGATAAATTCTACCAAATTTGTAGTATAAATATATACCGTGATGTTTACGCTGTGACAGTCACACGACTGTAATTTCCCCGTACAAGCCATGGTGTAAATATACAAGGTGAACCATTGCGCATAATGGCGAAGGTCTGAGATCTTGACCAATCAGAGCTTGAGCTATTAGGCAGCGCGCTGTTTAAAAGTTTCAAAAATAAAATAAGATTGTGTTTAACGGAATTTGGATAAAAATATGTTTTATTTGTATTAAAAATTATATTTATAAGCATTCGGAACAGAAACTCACTATAGCTGAGTTTTATATCTCCTTCTTTTCTCTGACAAGCTTCGAGCCACTGTCTCCTTAGTTCACCCTCTTTGGGAAAATAATACAACAATACGTTGTAATTTTCTCTATTACCCACGACCGGTCCGCTCTTGCAATTTTTCACACAACACACCGGCATTTTCAGCACATCGTGCACACTTAACAACCAATAATCAATTATAAACACATTATTAATGCGTTCAACGCATTCGTGACAGACGTACAGCACGTGACAGTGAAACTCAGCAGCCATATTGAATTTCGCACAATAGCTCAAAGCGTAATTGGCTGACTGTCCCCCACTACTTTTAGCCTACTGCGCATCCATCGGAATGGTTCACCTTGTTATTTACACCATGGTACAAGCGACTACCGTTACCCCAAAAAACGAGTGAATTTGTTATATTAAATAATAAATATTTATATGATGTCATCGTTTTAATATGGGCGAAATGGAAGCTGAAGAACAAAAAAAGTCATGAATAACGGTTAGATGTGATTTTAACTACTAAAAATTTCGTAAAACCCTTATTAAAAGTACATCGATTCTTATAAGAAAAAGGGCGTAAAATAAGAATCACCAGATTTTTATTAATTTATGGTGGTTTAATAGGCATGGCATAATAAATTAGTCGATAATCATGTATGTAAACGGATATAGAGACAAAAAAAGTTTGATATAACTGGTTTATGTAAAATACAGGTGACCGGCATTGCCTGATGCACGGTCTTATATGTAAGACCGTGGCCTGATGACCGTGATTCCCCCATTCTCCCCTAACAGTAACAGTAAGGTTTCGACTAATCGCGTTGCTCGCGATTTGGCCGGTTACGGTTACGGACGGCCGAATCGAGCAACGCGATTGGTCGAGACCTTACTGTTACTGTTACGGAAAAATGTGTGTGGAGGCCGAAGGCCATGGCACACAAAAAACTTAAGCAGTAAGACGTAAGGAAATCAACAGTTGGACACAGTTTAGCTATAACCAGTCTAGCTATATAGACTATTGACCAGTTTAGTTATTACGATAGTCAGCGAAAATTTTCGTATAATATTTTAATTAAGACGCATGTGTCAACTGTGCATACTATCCAAAGTATGGCGGACATGGCGGTGCAAAGAAATAATAAATAAAAATTTTGGGATATTTAACGTGCCACTGCCGTCAGCTATTGTTACCACACTGTGCATTTTTGGTTTAGGCCAGACCTCGGCAAGAAATGCACTTCTCGGCCGATTTTCAACTGGCTCCGCCTAGCGTTGTTCCCCTTACCTCGCCGTCCCGCGCGCAGCCTACGAGTCGCTCGAGGCTCAGGACCGTAAAAATATGTTTACAATAGCTTTCTACGTCACCCGTGAGGGACTATTGTTGACGCGTTTTATTTTGAAGTGTATCCCCTGTAAGCCTAATCCACTGATGACGTATACGACTCTTTAACCAATTAAAGCATAATTAAAGAAATGAACAAGAAATGAAGAAAATTTAGGTCAACTTTCGGAACTTTTTACAGCTAGCGGGAACGCCGATTTGCATATTAGATGTAGCCTTATAAGACGCGGTAAAGAATCGTCGCTTAAAGAACATTTTTCACTTTTTATAAATTAAAGAACTTTCTGACGTCGTGTACATATTTTTCGTTATGTCTTAACGAGAGCACCGATATTCGACACACGAGTCAACTGAGTATTTTTACTCGAATCGTACAAGACGATTTCTCGTGTGTTGAAGAGCTTTTAAATTTCGTCCCTTTACATACCACGACGATGGGTCTTGATATTTTTGTAGCAGTTAAAGAATCGCTTAAAAAATTTGGCATCAATTTTAATAAATGTTCTTCGATTGCAACTGATGGCGCGAGGGCTATGACCGGTTTAAAGATAGGATTTGCCGGACAATTAAAGCAGCGAAATATTAATATCCCCCTTGTACATTGCATAATTCATCAAGAAGCACTAAGCGGCAAAGTTGTAAAACTGTGAACAGCTATGGAGACTGTGACAAAAATAATTAATATAATTAAAGGTGGACAGAAGTTCCTTAGTCCATCGAAAATTTAAATTATTTCTCGAGTAACATAATACTATTCACACAGATGTCCCACTTTATTGTTCAGTACGTTGGCTTAGTGCTGCTAATTGTTTGGAAATATTTTTTGCCATAAGAAAAGAAATCCTCCCTTTTCTTGCAAGAAATAAACAATCCTAAATTTTAGGAATATATAGTCATTTTGCAAGATATCACATTTCTCTGTGAACTTGTCTTCATTACTGACATGACTAATCAACTTAGGCTTCTCAATTTAAAGCTGCAAAGACCAAATCAAAATAATTCCCAATTAGTTAGTCATGTCGATTCTTTCCAAAGGAAATCACAGTTATTCAAATCTTACTTAAATAATAATAATTTTCACTTTTTTCCTTCTTGCCAGATTCTTATCGAAGAACACGGCTGTAACTGTAATTTCAAGGAATATCAGTGGATTAGGCCTACAGGGAATACCACTTAAAAAAAAAATGTGTCAACAATAGTACCTCACGGGTGACGTGGAAAGTTATTGTAAACATATGTTTACGGTCTTGAGCCTCGAGCGACTCGTAGGCTGCGCGCGGGACGGCGAGGTAAGGGGAACAGCGCTAGGCGGAGCCAGTTGAAAATCGGCCGAGAAGTGCATTTCTTGCCGAGGTCTGGTTTAGGCTATATGGCACACCTCAATGAAGTTAGTTGGACAATTTCGACTTAAAACATTTTTTTAACGAATCGTTTGTTAGTCGTTAATAGGATTTATGTAAACACAAAAATAATTTTTAGTGTTAATATGCGGTAAATATATAGAATTCTTTACAGTTTTTGTTTCAAAACAGGGTTAATCAATGCGGAATCGTTTGTTGGTCCCGAATAAACTAATTAAAACGTTTGTTGGATCACGGTTTCGCTTAAAAAGGTGAAAAACTGTATATCGTCCAGCTGCCGGGGAGTGGGAGTGAGAAGTAGAATGTGATGTGAGTTGTCCGGGCAAATATATGTTGCGGCGGGTCATATTTCGAACGCACTTTTATCGATAAATGCGTGCATTTAGCATACAATTCACGTTACATGTACATTTACATACTATGGGCACTAATGTCCCAGTAAGCAAAATGTTAGCAGGATGCGCGCAGATTGGCAGCAAATTTGATCAGAATCCACACCAAAACCATAGCCATCTGTGTCCGCATTAAGCTCGTGTTCTGTCGACAGAGCCTGCTGACAGCTAGGCAATGTAAGCAGATTGCCAGCAGAAACCGCGCAGAGCCTACACACATAACAGGCTCTGCTCGATCTTTGTCATCTGCTGCCAAGTTTCTACTGCTAATTTGCTCACATTGCCTGTCAGCAGGTTCTGTCGCATTTCTGGTTACAGTTTGACAACATCATCTGATAGAGAAGTTTCTGCGTGCAATTTGTTGCCTTTCTGATAAAAAAAATTTAATGCAGACTCTGCTCAGAATCTGCTGCTCAGGTTTGGCTATCTGGGGTTTATCCTTAATTACGCTCGGTGTTAGGGTGTGCATAGGAATAGGCCAAAGGATTGTGAATCGCAAGAGGGTAGAACGGAAGGAGACAGATATATCCCTGGTGGAAATAATTTTACTATTTTTTACGCTATAATTATGCGAAAACTACAATTTCTTATAATATAATTACAACTTTTCACGCTATTTTTACGTAATTTTTACGTTAAAAGTACGCGATTTGGGCCATGTTTGTAGTTTTTCATAAATTTACGTAGAAATTTTTATGAATAACCAACTTTTTACGATATGCTACAAAATAAAATATAAAATTTACTTCTCTCGTTAATGCAGTACTTGCAGGTCAAATAGGCAACTATTTTTATTAGTGATAAATAAGTGTGATTTTTGTTCTTAAAAATCAGCATATAATTAGGTTTATTATTTATGACATCTTTAAGGTGGTTCATGCAGTACTTGCAAGTCAAATAGGCAACTATTTTTATTAGTGATAAATAAGTGTGATTTTTGTCCGTAAAAATTAGCATATAATTAGATTTATTATTTATGACATCTTTAATGTTATACGACCTCTACGTAATTAAAATATTGAGACGAAAGTCACTTCTTTTATTAGAGTTGTGAGCACGGTCGGTATACACGACCAGTCAGCAGCACGCGTAGTAAGCAGTCTTCGTCGCCGCGATCTAAATAACCTTTACGTACAAGTGTCAAATATGAGCGAGCAGCCTCGACGTAAGAGAAGTTTCGAGACAAACGTGCACAAACGTGGAAAACGTTGAATGTTTTGAGATAAGTATGCGCCTTACGCATCAGCTGACACGTGCGACGTTGTGAAGCTGCCGCTAGTGCCGCTCGAGTCCAGCCATCAGTTCCGTGTTGTCGATTTAGTCAATCGAAAATTACGTTTTATTAGTATATGGTTCGGTCAATGAACTCGGGCTTTCGTCCAGTATCTTACAAAATGTTTATTGCATCGTTTCGTCAGTTTTTGGTTCGTTCATGTACTTTTGAAGTATTGCAATTTTTGCAGCATAAGTGCTTTTGCCTCGTTTTTCGCATAGGGTCTATCCCCACCGCGTTAAATTGGCAAAGTTTACGGACATATATCTCCGGAACCAATCGGTTAAAAAATCCGAAATTTTACAGACACACTCTAGGAACGTTAACATTTCATTTCATATCACATTTTCCGGGCTAACTACATATGACCTAAATGCATGAACCACCTTAATGTTATACGACCTCTACGTAATTAAAATATTGAGACGAAAGTCACTTCTTTTACTAGAGTTGTGCGCACGGTCGGTATACACGACTAGTCAGCAGCACGCGTGGTAAGCACTAAGCAGTCTTCGTCGCCGCGATCTAAATAACCTTTACGTACAAGTGTCAAATATGAGCGAGCAGCCTCGACGTAAGGGAAGTTTCGAGACAAACGTGCACAAACGTGGAAAACGTTGAATGTTTTGAGATAAGTATGCGCCTTACGCATCAGCTGACACGTGCGACGTTGTGAAGCTGCCGCTAGTGCCGCTCGAGTCCAGCCATCAATTCCGTGTTGTCGATTTAGTCAATCGAAAATTACGTTTTATTATTATATGGTTCGGTCAATGAACTCGGGCTTTCGTCCAGTATCTTACAAAATGTTTATTGCATCGTTTCGTCAGTTTTTGGTTCGTTCATGTACTTTTGAAGTATTGCAATTTTTGCAGCATAAGTGCTTTTGCCTCGTTTTTCGCATAGGGTCTACCCCCACCGCGTTAAATTGGCAAAGTTTACGGACATATATCTCCGGAACCAATCGGTTAAAAAATCCGAAATTTTACAGACACACTTTAGGAACGTTAACCTTTCATTTCATATCACATTTTCCGGGCTAACTACATATGACCTAAATGCATGAACCACCTTAAACATTATTTTATTGCTGAAAATTACGTGCAAACTTAATTAAATAAATTTATATTGTACTTAGAAAATTTGCTTACCACCGCTGGATTTGAACCTGAAAACCCTGGCTCTTGAGTCAGTCACCTTCCGCACTGTGCTACAACATTGATTGATGAAGACGTTTTGTATTGTCTACATATGTTACACTTTTGTTAGCAGACGTACGGAAGGTGTCAGCTCTTAATAGGGTCGGCTTAATATACAGGCTTAATATATAGGGTGTTTTATTTTAATTGACCCAGTCGATTATCTTTGAAACTACCGATGATACAAAAATATGTTTCAGATAAAAGTTGAACGGTTTCGAGGGGGACGTACAATGGTAACCTTAGTTTGACCTTGTAACGTTTACGTAACGTCAGGTGAAGATCAACCTAGTTTTTTAAATGAAAACCCATATTTTTTATTACATATTCTTGTAGCTGATGTCGAGACGTTTTTAAAACATTATAATGAAGCTCTCTTTTGTTCAGAATTTCCTGACATATTTCATATTTTGTATTAAAAATTGTTAAGATGTGCTCAAATATTTGAGTTGGTACACAATTTATGTTATGTTGGCTACACTGTCTTCTTGTAATAAACCACAGAACATATACAATTAGAAGCGCAAGCTCCTTTGTAACAGTGGAAACACGAAACGCCGCCGCGCGATCGACGCGCTCCAAGTGGCATGGCCCTGGAACTACATTCTATATCTGTGGCTGTCCGCTGTGTTCCGAATACACTACCAGTACTGAAAATCTATAATTTACGTTATACGTAAATTATAGATTTTCAATACTGGCAGTGTATATCGGAACCATAGACTTATATAGATAGACCGGCCCCTGCCGTGAGATAGAAGTCTAGAGTGGGGACTAGTAGGGAATAGATGGGCTAGACGTCTATCCCCACCAAGCGATCAGAAGACAGAGAGAAGAGACCCCCCACGGCTATGTCTGCACCGTACTAGAGTCCTATATTACAAGAGAAGCGAAATCGATACCCCGTCCATGGTTCCCATAAACCCCGCAGCTGATCCATAAACCCCGCAGCTGACCGTTTGTAAACATGTGTATGCACACGGACACCACACGGACACCACACGGAGTCGAGAGTCTCGGTTTTGATTGGTGCCGCGGTCAGCCAATCAGCAAGCGTGCCGTCAATTTCGCTTCTCTTATAATATAGGACTCTACACCGTACATCTTCCGACGCGTGCTCTCACGGCAGGGGCCGGTCTATCTATATAAGTCTATGATCGGAACACACTTTATATGAGCCGTAAATAATATAGAATATATGTTAATAAATAATATGTTATTTTCGTCATTAAATGAGGGAATGCGCAATAAATAACAAATTAATTGCATATAAAATAAAATACATTTTTATTTTAAAATTTCTAACATGAAATACATTTTTATTTCAAAGTGTGTAACATGAAATAGATTGTTATTTCAAAGTGTGTAACATCAAATACATTTTAATTTCAAAGTTTAAGGCTCCTGGATGGTCACCGCGGCCATATTGAATTCTTACTATCGAGGCGAGGAAAACAACCAATTTTGTTGTGCGTGCCATTTTCAAATAAAAAGACATTTCAATAAAACATCACTAGATCGTTTCAGAACACTTCCAAAATTTACCGAAAACTATCCTTTTCCTACGACAATAAACAAACAGCCATAAAACGAAGCCTAAATATACGGGAAAACAGCCGTTTTACGACTATCGAAAGGAGGTGAAAACGTTCCTTCCGCAAGCAAATCTTACTTTTCGGTAAATTTTACGACTTTCACGAATACGTCAAACGTTAGAGCACAAGTACAGAGCGAATAATAAGGAAATGGCACGCACAATAAAATAGGCTTGTCGACATGTCACTTTCCACAAATATGGCTATTTTCTCGCCTTATAGTTCTTATTTCTACCGATTCTACCGATGTCGCCACCGTCAACGCGGAGTTCTCGGCTGAGCATCCAGGAGCCTTAAGCAGTAAGACCTAAGTAGCTAGGAAATCAACAGTATGGATTCGCTAGCGCTTACATTTATGCCTTACGGTCTTGACTGCGATTGGCTGATTTGCTTACTGTTCAAGTTTTACTGCTTAAGTTTTTTCCCACACAGCATGAAATATTTTTAAATTATTTTGGAAATATTTCATCGCAAGGTTTGAAATATTTCAGAAATATGTCGTAAAATATTTCTGAAATACAAATATGTCTAGGAATTACATACTTTTTGAAATAATTCTTAACAAATTTTTTAAAACTTTTGCAAATATTTCAAGTAATTTACAAGTATTTCAGTATTTTTTAAATAAAATATGTCAGAGAATATTTTAGTGACGTTTTAATAACGTGGAGGATTGCAAAAAACAAAATTATTTATATGCAAAATTATAATTAATTAAAAAACGAGATTTTTTGTTATAAAATACATAGTACATACGTTTTATGTTTTATGCTTATTATTTTAGGTTTATTAATTATGTTTATTATTAGTCTTCAAGATTAAAGGTCTCTTTTTTATTAAAAATTTGTATTAAACATTAACTAAAATAAGGTTACATTTTAATGTCACATCAATCCAAAAAGTGTGCCATACTATATTATAAAAGTGTGGATTCCACGATACAACTGATATAATTTGTGCAGTTCCGTCATTTGTATATCGTTCTTATAACATCGTTCGTCGTATTTTAAATACGAGAAACGTATCCCATCAGATGCCATCTATCGGATGACCCGACATTACATATGTATTGCTAGAAATGTTTAATGGAGAATTTTTGAAAAATTTTAAAATTATTTTATGAAAGATTTCGTAATTGATAAAATTTTTTATAAAATATTTATCATATATAGCAGAAATATTTTGTGAAAATTTTTTATACATTTTCAAAAATATTTGATAAAACATATATAAAATATTTTTAAATCTTTTATGAAATATTTTATACTGGTCTAATGAAAATATTTCTTACAATATTTGTGCAATATTTCTAAAATATTTTTGTAAAATATTTTGCTAGAATATTTTAAAATGTTTTACAGATATTTACGAAATATTGCTGAAATATTTTATTAAAATATTTCAAAAAATGATTCACAAGAAATATATCATACTGTGTGGGATATAAATCAAAAGGTACCTATATTTTACTTACTGTTTTTATAAATAGTTTATTTTTTAGATGATTTAAACATAATTTTTGTGATTCATTCCGCATGGAATTTGTCTTTCTACTTGAATACGTCCTTTTTGACAAACTTTGGTTAGACTCGGAATCGGAAACATTCGGACGCTCGACAGCACACAAATGTGCCTTCGCTTTAGTGTGCGTTGGCAGCATGTGGTGGGGATGCGTTGCCAGCGCATGCCAGCGCATCCCCTCCACATGGTCAAGCGTCCGAATGTTTCCGATTCCGAGTCTAACCGAAGTTTGTCAAAAAGGACGTGAGGGATGGTTGTCATAGCGAGGAAGAATTTAGATCACGGTGTTGTCACTATGCTTTGCTGCCATCGCAAAGGGTAGATGGTAACCACGACAACCACTTATTGTTGTAACAATTTTAATTATATAAATTTAATTATAATATAACATAACGTTTTAATTATATTTCTCCCCAGGGTTCTCCCCTGTCTCCTGAAGCTGTTGATATAGGGTGCTTTCCAATTGCAATATCCCTAGACACTTTCGTGCACACGGCGACACAAGTTGTGTTCCAATTACCGTAATTGTCGACACAACGCTACACATCCGTACTCGCCCGAGAGCTACTAGGCTGTGTAAACTTGTGTTCTCTAGTGACAATGAAATAGTTACTAGCCACGGCGGCTATAAATGAGTGGCCGCGCATTTCTTCTTCTTTCTTTTATTCAAAAAGGCGGAAAAACTATAAATCAATGAAAATATCAAGAGTATCATTGAAGTAATAAGTAATTCGAATTATCTTGTATCACAATAATAAATAACCCTACCCAAAACCGTACACAGCGTACACATTAGTACACACTTTGTTCCAATAGAGTCGTGCACATCGCTATACTTTGTGCCTTCCTGTGTATGTTTGTGTTAGGATGTGTTAAACAATTGGAAAGCACCCATAGTTATGCAAGATTTGGAGAAAAAAACTCTTGCGCTACTTACAATTAGATATACCCCCACATTTTTTCTCAGATATATCGATGATATTGTTCTTGCGGCACCCTCTGCGTTACTCGAGCATACCTTAAATGTTTTTAATTCTTTTCACCCAAGAATTCAATTCACGATGGAAGTGAAGCGAGGGTGATAGATTAAATTTCTTAGAAATCACTGATGCTTAACCACAACCGCTTAATATTTGATTGATTCCACAAACCAACTTTTTCCGGGAGATATCTTAATTTTATGTTTCAGCATTTCATCTGTTAGAAGAGAGGTACGGCCATAAGTCTGATCGACAGAATTTTCTTGCTTTCACATATCCTATGTTTCACGCGAGAAGAATATTGAATTAGCTATTAAGATCTTATTGAACAATTGCTACCCATTAGAATTCATTTTCAGTGTCTTCTACGAGCGCAATTAAATTTCTCTGTAGGAAAATAATTCTAAGGACGGAATTCATAGACGTTTCTTGAAACCTGTCTTAAGCACAATCTTAGCCAAGATTGACTTAAGACCCAAGATCGTCTTAAGATCGTCCTACATGCACAGATGGGTCTTGAAAACTCGAGTTTGAGCTTAAGACCGCCTTAACAAAGTTCATGCTTGAGCTCTCAGCTTCGGAATGTTCGGGATTCTTACCAGCTTAACCAATAATATGAAGGTCTACAAGTATGTAGATAATGCTGCAGTGAACTTTTTCTTTTCTCTTCACAACGCAAGGTTATGTATAAAAGCAGAAAGTGAAATATTAATGAAAATTGGGAATATTCTGATCGGAAAGCTGAATAATTTCGTAATACCTGCCTGCCCTGGAGTGATAATATATATAGGTAAAGTTAATCGTAATGATATATCTAATTGAGTAAAAGTAGAATTCCAATAAACATCATGTAACAGTAACAATTGCATCTATTTTATTATTTCCAACTTAACATTCTCAACAATGCATAAATATAACACGTTATACATAACATGACATTGTTGAGTGAAAAATTATTACATTGATATAATGTTACTTTTACTCGATGTTTATGTAAATTTATAAACAAAAAAACACATAACCTTATCTATTGTGTGAAAATTCTTTATATTTATATTATTTTGTTGTTTTTATTTAAAAATGTAATTTTTTAGAATGACAACGCCTATTAGAAGTATATATTCCGATTCGGAAAAGCAGGTATTCTTGGGAGATATTGAAAAAGTATAAACTTTTGTTGAAGCAAAAGGTACAAATTCCTCCACGCTGAAAGAGAATAGAGAAATTAGAGGCTTGGTCGATTATTACAGAAGAATATAACAACTCTTCTTTGATTAGTATATACTAAGGTATTAAATTTATTTTATATATTTTATTTTATTTTTATATTACAGCTAGTGAATTTTTTGTAATAGGTATAATGTTTTACATTACAGAGGGACGTACAACAATTGAAAAAGTACTGTAAATGGATTAATTGCATCTTGTACATATCGTTTTTCACGTATTGTGCCAATATTATCGTTTTCTTCATCCGAAGAGGATTCAGAATATCAAATAAATTAATATCAAATAAATTAATATCAAATGCGCCCAATATGTTCAATCCCATGATGCCTTTATCTAAAGTATATAATAATAAATAATTAGTAGTATCTTGTGTGTATATATATATATGTATATATATATATATATATATATATTAAAATTAGACCTAAACGTTATATAACTGACAACTTTTCGAGTAATTTTCAGGTCTTTTAAGCACTTTTATATGTATTATTAACAAAATAATGTCAAAAATTTGTTATAAATTAATTCTACATATCACCTGTCAAATGCGATACAAATCCGTAATGTCACAACAGTTTTTTAGGTTTGTTTCCTATCGCTGACTGCATTAGTTCAAAAATTGTGCATAAATAAACCGTGAGAATTTCGTATGTGCGCAACCAATGCAGCAATAGAAAATAAACTTTTCGTTTCAAAATCGTCTTAAGTCAACAATTTACTGGACTTGACTAAGATTGGCTTAAGATACGGCTTAAGCAATAACTGTGCATCTAATAATGTCAAGTCGCACTTAAGATTTGATTATGAAACGATATTTGCTTATCTAAGCATGGTCTCAAGTTCCAGCTTTTAATTCGGTCTTAAGCAATGTCTATGAAACAATCGTGATCTTGAGAACGAGCTTAAGTCCGTCTTGAAACTCAAGAAACATCTATGAATTCCGCCCTAAA